>QLOH01000434.1:600000-887408 GCA_026901365.1 Sesbania bispinosa
GGGAGCTTTTGTTTGTTTTTATTGGATATTATGGTTATGATTGATGTATGTAATGTGTTGAATATGACTGAGACTCAATGATGGTGAACCCTAGGTTAGGGGACTTGATGTAATGGTTTATGTTCATGATGTTTTTAATAGATTTCATTGCATGATTAGAAACTTAGGTTATGGTCCATTGTTTAAGTGGCCCATGCTCATGCTCATGCTCATGCTCATGCTCATGCTCATGCTCATGTTCATGTTCATTGTCAAGAAAAACTACTCATGCATTCAAATTTATCAAGTAATCAAGATCATGTTCATGTGGATCCAAGGCCAAGTCCCAAAAGGTGTAGGGTTCGTTCAAGGAAGGTTCTCTTTGGAGAATAATCCACCTTAGAGGGTGAAAAAGCTCACGTGGTCAATACTCTAATCCAGGCATGGGCCAAGAGGCAGTGGTCGTAGTCAGGATTTGAGTATTAATCACAGTGATGACTTTTAATACTACCATGTTTAAATAATCAAGATCAAGTTCATATGGACTCAAGTCCAAGTCCCAAAAGGTCTTAGGTTCGGTCACAGAAGGTTCTCTTTGGAGAATAATCCACCTTAGGGGGGTGGAAAAGCTCAAGTGGTCAATACTCCAATCCAGGCATAGGCCAAGAGGTAGTGGTCGTAGTCGGGATTTGAGTATTAACCATAGTGACGACTTTTAGGACCATCATGTTAATTGTTTTAAAACGTGGCTTCAGCCTTCAAGTAATGGCGGAAACTTTATGTCTCCAAGGGAGATATCCCTTGTAGTCTGAGCTCAGGTCTAGCTTCATGTCAGGTGATAAGACCCTTGCTGCTGGGTTAGCAGTTCATATTAAACTTTATTTCAAGCTATCATGATCATTGGAGTCTAGCATTGCATCATGTCATGAATGCATTATGTCAGCCTACATGCATGATCATCACTGATTATCAGATCTAAATTGTTATCACATGTCATCCTTACTATGCTATGCCTAATTGTTATATGTTGTACATGTATGCACTACTTTGCTCACTGAGGCGTTAGTCTCACCCTGTTGTGGGTTCACATTTTAGATTCCCAGGTCGGTCGTGAGGATCATGGCTTTGGAGACTATCATTTTATTGTATTTTCATAAATGAGTTTATATGTATATTATTTTGGAAGTATCATCAGTACATGTGTAATTCCTTATGCTTCTGCTTTGTTGAGGCACATGTATTGTAGTATCCTTGATGTGGTTGTATGTAAGAATCATCAGGTCATGTTTAAATAAACATTGAATTTAGTTAAGCATACTTGTAACTTTGTTATTGATATCATTAATGTCGCGAAAAATAATTCCCTAATTTGGACTTATGCTTCCAACGAGCAAAATTTCTAAATTCTGGGAATTATGACGTTACAAAAAATGTTAATAACACACTCTTTCCAACACACTCATTGTGATTGGTTAATAAAAGTCACAAGGGTCCCATCACATTGAGAGTGAGATCCATGTGAATATTAACAAATCACAAGAAGTGTATTGGTAAGAGTGTTTTAGAAAGTCTGTTGGTAGCACTCCTCATGATTTCTTTGTCTCATTCTCTCCAGTAATTAATTACTTACATGTCTTCACTAATAAGGGAATTCTTGTTAAAAAAGTATTTAATGCATGGGGCTTTTTGAAAAGATTCTTATAAAAAGAAACAAAACCAACTCTCCAAAGGATTCTCATAATTAGTGTTATGGACCGACTTCGTAATTGGTCTTCGCCGACAACGATGATCGGATTTCGGCTATGAGACAAAGGTCCAGATGAAGACCTAAATCGATTTCTCAACCGAGGTCTGATATGACGCAACCTGGCTATGCGTCTCAACTGCAGAGGCTCATTTGTAATTCAACGCCCCAAGTGTGTTCGACTTATTAGCGCTTCTCTGAGTATCTCCCCATACTCGGAACGCACACATCAGCAAAAGCATGAAGGGTCATTACAAGAAATTTGCTTTTTAGCGACAGCCTTGTAGTGATGGCCATGACACCGTCGCTATTAGCGTCGTCTAGGCCGACGCAACGGCCGTCGCTAATGACATCACCGTGGAAAAGAAATAATTTATTTAATTTTTTTATGTAGCGACGGCCAGGCCGTCGCTACTTAGTAACGTTAGCGACAACTCTGGCCGACGCTAAAGGTATAATAATTTTTTTAAAAAAAAATTTAGCGACGGCCTGGTCGTCGCTAAAGGAAATTGTTTTTTAGCGTTGCCTTCGTAACATTAGCGACGGCCTAACCGTCACTAATTTTTTGTTATTTTTTCACTATATATTCCAAGAAACAAACTTGGCGTAATGATAATGCTACTTCTTTGTATCTTGCAGGTTGTGGGTTCAATTCTCACAATTGATAAATCTGGGAAGGAAGGATTATTTTTGAAAAAATATTTAGCGACGGCCATGACCGTCACTATGTAGTGATGGCCATGGAATTAGCGACGACCATTAGCGATGGCAAGGCCGTCGCAAAATAGCGTCGGCCATAAAATGTCGTCGCTATTGCATTAACGACGAGGCTTGTAGCGATGGCCACGACACCATCGCTAGGTCGTCGCTAAAGATGCAATAGCGACGTTTTTTGCCCCTGTAGGGACAACTTTAAAGTCATTTTTCATGTAGTTGGTGACATCTACCTCAGATGAGTGTGTGAGTACTCCGGATAACTCCGTCACAACTAATGAATGACTTTTCCTGCATAAATTTGCCTATATAAGCATCACAAGGGTGTTGTATCAGGTACGCTTCATTTTCCCTGCTGAAACTCTACTAAAATCTCTTCTGAGATAAACGTTGGAGTCTCTGTAGGTACACCACCGCCTACTCCTATGTGGAATCGCCATCGAAGCTAACCAGAATTCTCCATGACATAATCACACACGACCAATTAGGATCAGATGGAGCATAGGAGAATGGAAAATAATTACACAATAAAGCTTTAAAATAAAAAAATGAAGTTCATGTAAAGTAAGATCCATATATAACCAATCAACCCTTCATTCAATTATCCATTATTACTTTAATAAAAATTCTAAACAAGCCCATGATTTTTGTGCCAAAGGAGAATTAAATGAAACAAACAATGACACAAAATAGCAATGACATGATCAGTAAAATTCAAATGTTTCACACAATAATAGAAGAATGGTAGAACCATCAACCAAATTAAAGTGATGATATTTATCAATAAAAAAATATAAGCCATACTCACATATATAAAAAAATAAGCCATCAAAGGACAAATGTTAACCAATATATAGAGAAGAAAAATAAAAATTCTTAAATTATAATTTTACTCTCCACTTGTTCATGCCCCATGTATTTCTCCCCTCTCCCGTGAATTCTTTGTGCTTTTCTCCTCTTTGCTAGCTATTTCCCCTCTTTGTTCTCTCACTTTCTCTCTCTCTCAAATCATTGTCCCTCCCTCTACCCCTTTCAATACCCCTTCTATTAAGTATTTAAGTACTTTTAGTGTGCCTCTCACTTCACACAATAATCCAACCATGGATCACTCTAGTCAAGACTTAATTTCTCCTATTATATCCCCATCTAACTTTCTTTGATAAGATTTCTTGATTTCTTCCTATCTTTCCCAATATTTGTCATATAATTAAAAAAAAATATTCAACTATAATCCTTATAGGTCATATCCTCATATTCTCTTGAATTGGCAACAAAATCCTCATAGATCACGCCCAAATTCTTATGATTTGGCAATAGAATTCTCATTTATCACGTCCCACAATGTGTGATTGTATTGAAAGAATAAAGGAAAGAAGAATACAATGTAATTATATTACCCATTTAAATAGAGACGAAAATTATTGATAAAAAATATCTCGTTGATAAGGGAAATTCTCAATGAAAATTTGTTCCTTTAAGTATTCCTGATTAAAAAAAATGTTCTTTTGATGAACTAAGGCAGAAGATTCAAAGATTAATGCAAAGTTGTCCTCTAGTGTAATACCTTTTCTTCTCCTTTTTCTTTAATTTTTAACTAAAAGTCTACTACCTCAGGTATGTTTATAAGAAATAAAAGGTGTTTTTTATTGATTCTAAACACAAGAAACATATTACTATTTTGAGTTGTATTAATTATGAAGTTTATACCCTTGATTTACTGTCAACTATACTCGTCTGTTAATTACATACTACATTATTTTCATTGACCGTCTATTTGAGCATGAGTTTCTACTCCAATGATGACTTAATTATGAGTAATTTTACCACTATTTCAATTACTCAATTAATATTACGAGTTTTCTAGAATAAAATTTAAAATTATGACATTACTAATTTCAATTAAGTAGTTTCAAGGCTTTTCCTTGGTCCTGATGATTTAGTCCTATGTTTTTCTTTATAAATAGTATTGAAAGTAATATTTTTATTTCTTTTATGTTTTAATTTTTACATATTAATGCGAAAGGGTCCACTCAAAATAGGGTGTTCACATGGCTACAAACTACAAAGGTAGGTAAAAAATCATGTTAGACTACTAAAGTAGATCAATAGTCGATGGTAAATTGTAAGGTGATGTGGCAATGATATGGCACCGACTGAGCAAACACGTGACCTAAGATATGACATGACACGTAGAAATGGTCTATAACGTGTGAAGTTGTCATAAAGGCGTGTGAGTCATTGACACTAACACGTGAGCATTATTCAAAGATTGTGTCGAGCGCGAGTTGGCGCGTGGGGGAGCTCGTGTAGGTGTATGTGTGTCAGCTTTGATGGACATGAGAATGTGAGTTCCTATAAATCGGGACACTGTCAATGTCTTGGTGTGGTCAATTTGTCCAAAAATTGTCTTAAAATGTGTGAAATAGTATTGACAGTCATTGTTCTGCTAGTCCATGGTGTTTCTAGCAGCATATGGTCACTCCAAATCACAATGAACTGAATAATTTGCAAAAGAGATGGTAGAGGCATTGCGGATACGATATTGAAGTATTCATAACCAAAATGTATTCCCTATTTAATTTGGATTCTCTCTTAATATAGTTAATAATGATTCAATAATCCTAATGTCTGACAAACATAGGCTAAGCAAGTGCTATATATAGGAAAATAAATCCTAATCTAAATGGATCCAAAACAATAAAGTCTAATACATAAAATAACTAATAAGATAAAACCTAACATAAAAATAAATAAAATTCCTTGTTGCACTGCCATTCCAAATCAAAGCCCAAATGATAAAAATCCCAATGATAATATATTTATTATTCTATTCCTTAACGAATTTTTATATCGAACATTTTTTAATTCAAATCCAAATTCTTATCTTTATCATTTAACAATACATGTTTCTATCATTAACCAATTTTTATATCTACCTCAAGCTTTTTGGTTCCTTGTTATGTTAGGTTAGATAGCTTATATGTATTTTTTGTGTGGTTAATTTATTTGTTGGTTTTAATCTTTAGTTGTTGGCTTGGTGTGTCCATTAATCATTGTCCCTTCCTCTATCCCTTTCAATAGCCCTTCTATTAAGTATTTAAATACTTTTAGTGTGTCTCTCACTTTTCACAATAATCCAACCATGAATCACTCTAGTCAAGACTTAATTTCTCCTATTATATCCCCATCTAACTTTCTTTGATAAAATTTCTTGATTTCTTCCTATCTTTCCCAATATTTGTCATCTCATTAAAGAAATTATTCAATCATAATCCTTATACATCATATCCTCATATTCTCTTGAATTGACAACAAAATCCTCCTAAATCACGCCCCAAATTCTCATGATTTGGCAATAGGATTCTCATTTATCACGTCCCACAATGTGTGATTGTATTGAAAGAAAAAAGGAGAGAAGAATAAAATGTAATTATATTACCCATTTAAATAGAGAGGAAAATTCTTGATGAAAATATATCGCGTTTATAAGGGAAATTCTCAATGAAAATTTGTTCCTTTAATTATTCTTGATTAAAAAAAATGCTTTTTTGATGAACTAAGATAGAAGATTCAAAGATTAATGCAAAGTTTTCCTCTAGTGTAATACCTTCTCTTCTCCTTTTTCTTTAATTTTTAACTAAAATTCTACTATCTCAGGTTTGTTTATAAGAAATAAAAGGTGTTTTTTATTGGTTCTAAATATAAGGAACATATTACTATTTTGGGTTGTATTAATTATGAAGTTTATACGCTTAATTTTTTTTTTGGTATAATAAAGTTTAGGGTGAGGGGATGGTGCCCCAGTCCATGGCAGGGAAAGCCTCCGAGCTCTTTGAGCACTTACAGAGGTACTTACATTTTACCTCACCCCAAGGGGACGAGTGGGGGTTCTAACCTGTGACTTGTCAGATATGAGACCCTAATAATACCCTTAATTTACTGTCAACTATACTAGTATGTTTCTTATATACTACACTATTTTCATTGACCATCTATTTGAGCATGAGTTACTACTATAATGATGACTTTAATTATGAGTAATTTTACCACTATTTCAATTATTCAATTGATATTAAGAGTTTTTCTGGAATAAAATTAAAAATTATGACATTACTAATTTCAATTAAGTAGTTTCAAGGCTTTTCCTTGGTCTTGATGATTTAGTACTTTGTTTTCTTATAAATAGCATTGAAAGTAGTAATTTTATTTCTTTTGATTTTTAATTTTTACATATTGATGCGAAAGGGTCTTCTCAAAATATGGTGTTCACATGGCTACAAACTACAAAGGTAGGTAAAACGTCATGTTTGACAACTAAGATAGAACAACAGTCGATGGTAAATTGTAAGGTGATGTGGCAATGATATGGAAATGACTGAGCAGACACATGATCTAAGATATGACATGACACGTAGAAAGGGTCCATAAGCGTGTCAAGTTGTCATAAAGGTGTGTGAATCATTGATACTGACACATGAGCATTATTCAAATGGCGTATCGAGCGCGTGTGGGAGCTCGTATATGTGTTTATGTGTAAGCTTCGATGGATATGAAAATTTGGGTTCCTATAAATCGGGTCACTATGAATTTCTTGGTGTGCTCAAGTTTTTCAAAAATTGTCTCAAAATGCTTGAAATGGTATTGATAGTTGTTGTTTTGTTGGTCCATGGTGTTTATGGAAGCATTTGGTCACTCCAAAAACACAATCAATCAAAGAATTTGCATAAGAGATGGTAGAGGCATTGCAGAGACGATATTGAAGTGTTCATTGTAACGCCCTAATTTCTAAACTCAGAAATATTGTCCGTTGGAGACATTATTCCTAAAGTTCCTGAAATCATTACGTTAAATTTTCAATATCGTCAAACATTCGCTTAAAACTATCCAACGATTAGTTTAAGCAATTACATTACAACATCAATATCTCTAAATAATAGTAAATCTTACTTAATGTTAGGGAAGAATCCACACTTGAAGAAGTGTGGTTCAATGAACTCATACCGGAAATCCGACAGAGTCTCCCTCTAAAAACCGGATGTTACCAAATCCAAGGTTAACCTGAAACTCAACAAAACCAGTACAATCTAATAACATGAATAATTTATAACTCATAATTAAGCCTCCATGGCTAAAAACATGATCATGTGTTTATACATCATTAGATCAATTATCCACAAATACAATTAAACTAATTTCTATTACAAAGAACTTCCATTGCGGAATAAAACTCCGCTCCTTCAACACCTTTTTCTGTCATATCACTTGGAATTTCCTGCACAACTAAAATAAATCCCCGAAACGTGGGGTGAGATAATAATCTCAGCGAGTATAACTAAACATGCATAAAGTGTGGGGAAGATCAACTTAACTAAATAATATAAAGCTAAATATCATACTCAAATTCACATCAATTAAAGATAACTAACATAACATATTCGTAAACTTAATATTCAAGCCATTACAATGCAATAATAATGCAACTCACTGTTGTGCCCAGCAGGCATGAACTTATTACTGAAACTGGAGTTAGACCTGAGCTCAGACTACGAGAAACGTCTTTCCCGAGGACATATCCCACCCAAAACTGGACCGAAGTCAATATCTTTACATAATCAATCAATTTCTTAACTCACAGTACAAGGCCGGCTTAATTAACTCACGGTCGAAACCGGGTAAACATGAATTGATAACCCAAAACTAGAATTTTGAGTATTTCGAGTGTTTCGAAAACTTTCGTAACTTTCGTAACTTCGAAATCCAAGGGATTTATAATCAATTCCTAGCATGAATTATTCAATTCCAGCATAAACTTCATCAATTCAATCATTTTAAATAATTAGAAAGGGAATCGAAGAGGTAGGGTTCATACATTAAATATTTCATAATCTCACTACTTTCGCAAATCTCGCTACCCTAAGGTTTTCAACGAAATAACCAACCAAACAACTCAAATTCATGCATACATTACTAATCTAACCACAATTATCATATAAAAGAGGGATTAAAGAGTAGGGTTCATACATTGGGGAGAAATCAAACTCAAAGAGAAAAGTGGATGTGTGAGTTATACTTACCAATTTCTTGAAATTCTCAAGAGGAATTGATGGATTGGAAGCTCCTTTGATGAATCCTAGCTTTGATTCTCCTTAACCTCTTCAAAAATTCACTTTCTCTCTCTAGAATCTCTCTCTCTCTCTAGGGTTCGAAGGAAGAAGATGAGAAAGACAAAAAGAAACCAGATTGCGTGTCCGAGTATTTATACTGGACAGCTGGTAATCGATTATCATAGTGCTGTAATCGATTACCAGAGGTAAAAATTACACTAGAAAACGTTTCTGGGAATCTGGTAATCGATTACCAAAAACTCAGCCCTCAGGTAATCGATTACACAAAATTCAGCTCTCGGGTAATCGATTACAACCTGTGAGTAATCGATTACCTAAAAACTAGCTCTCGGGTAATTGATTACAGACTCCCTGTAATCGATGACCAGAACCCAAAACTCTTCATTTTAACCTGAAATAGAATTCTAAGTTAATTTCCATAATCCCCACTCAACCTCTAATTACCAAACACAATAATCTTATTTTTTTAACCTGATGAGTTATTAAAACTTCTGGTTAAGGCTAACACTTGGTTTTATACTTGAGTTTTATATCATAGCTCCTCAATTAACCTTAGTCTCTTAACTTATTTTCCTTTAATTACTAATACTTAACCCTCTTATTTTCAGTCTAATAAGTTGTTTAAAGTTTCTAATTTGCGGGATGTTACATTCATAACCAAAATCTACTCCCTATTTAAATTGGATTCTCTCATAATATAGTGAATAATGATTCAATAATCACAAAGTCTGGCAAATATAATGAAAATAAATCCTAATCTAATTGGGTCCAAAACAATAAAGTCTAATGTATTAAAATAAAATACCTAATAAGATGAAACCACACATAAAATAAATAAAATCCCTTGTAGCCATTCCAGATCAAAGCCCAAATGATCAAAATCCCAATGATCAAATATTTATTATTCTAATCTTTAACGAATTTTTATATCGAACATTTTTTCAATTCAAATCCAAATTCTTATCGTTATCATTTAATAATACATGTTTTTATCATTAATCAATTTTTAAATCTACCTCAAGCTTTTTGGTTCCTTGTTATGTTAGTTTTGATAGTTTATATGTATTTTTGGTGTGGTTAATTTATTTGTTGGTTTTGATCTTTAGTTGTTGGCATCGTGAGTCCATTAATCCTCCCTCCCTCTACCCCTTTCAATAGTCTTTCTATTAAGTAGTTAAATACTTTTAGTGTGCCTCTCACTTTTCACGATAATCCAACCATGGATCACTCTAGTCAAGACTTAATTTCTCCTATTATATCCCCATCTAACTTTCTTTGATAAAACTTGTTGATTTCTTCCTATCTTTCCAAATGATTGTCATCTAATTAAAAAAATTATTTAATCATAATCCTTATAGATCATATCCTTATATTCTATTGACAATAAAATCCTCATAGATCATGCCCCAAATTCTCATGATATGGCAATAGGATTCTCATTTATCACGTCCCACAATGTGTGATTGTATTGAAATAATAAAGTAAAGAAGAATAAAATGTAACTATATTACCTATTTAAATAGAGAGAAAAATTCTTGATGAAAATATATCTCATTGATAAATGAAATTCTCAATGAAAATTTGTTTATTTAATGATTCTTATTAAAAAGAATGCTCTTTTGATGAACTACGATGGAAGATCCAATGAATAATGCAAATTTCTCCTCTAGTGCAATACCTTCTCTTCTCCGTTTTCTTTAATTTTTAACTAAAATTCTACTACCTCAGGTTTGTTTATAAGAAATTAAAGGTGTTCTTTATGGGTCCTAAATATAAGAAACATATTACTATTTTAAGTTGTATTAATTATGAAGTTTATACCCTTAATTTACTGTCAACTATACTATTTTGTTTCTTATATACTACACTACTTTCATTGACCATCTATTTGAGCATGAGTTATTACTATAATGATGACTTTAATTATGAGTAATTTTACCACTATTTCAATTATTCAATTAATATTAAGAGTTTTTCTGGAATAAAATTAAAAATCATGACATTACTAATTTCAATTAAGTAGTTTCAAGGCTTTTCCTTGGTCTTGATGATTTAGTCCTTTATTTTTTTATAAATAGCATTGAAAGTAGTAATTTTATTTCTTTTGTTTTTTAATTTTTGCATATTGATGCGAAAGGGTCTTCTCAAAGTAAGGTGTTCACATGGCTACAAACTACAAAGGTAGGTAAAACATGATGTTAGACAAGATAGAACAACAGTCGATGGTAAATTGTGAGGTGATGTGGCAATGATATGGCAACGACTGAGCAGACACTTGACCTAAGATATGACATGACACGTAGAAAGGGTCCATAAGCGTGTCAAGTTGTCATAAAGGCGTGTGAATCATTGACACTAACACATGAGCATTATTCAAATGATGTATCGAACGCGTGTGGGAGCTCGTATATGTGTTTGTGTGTCAGTTTCGATGGACATGAAAATTTGAGTACCTATAAATCGGGTCACTATGAATGTCTTGGTGTGATCAAGTTTTTCAAAAAATTGTCTCAAAATGCTTGAAATGGTATTAGTAGTCGTTGTTTTGCTGGTACATGGTGTTTCTGGATGCATATGGTCACTCCAAAACACAATCAATCGAAGAATTTGCATAAGATATGGTAGAGGCATTGCGGAGACGATATTGAAAGATTCATAACCAAAATCTACTCTTTATTTAAATTGGATTCTTTCTTAATATAGTTAATGATGATTCAATAATCATAAAGTCTGGCAAATATAGGGAAAATAAATCCTAATCTAATTGGGTCCAAAACAATAAAGTCTAATGTATTAAAATAAAATACCTAATAAGATGAAACCGCACATAAAATAAATAAAATCTCGTGTAGCCATTCTAGATCAAAGCCCAAATGAACAAAATCCCAATGATCAAATATTTATTATTCTAATCTTTAACGAATTTTTATATCAAACATTTTTTCAATTCAAATCCAAATTCTTATCGTTATCATTTAATAACACATGTTTTTATCATTAATCAATTTTTATATCTAACTCAAGCTTTTTAGTTCCTTGTTATGTTAGTTTAGATAGTTTATATGTATTTTTTGTGTGGTTAATTTATTTGTTTGTTTTGATCTTTAGTTGTTGGGATCGTGTGTCCATTAATCATTGTCCCTCCCTCTACCCCTTTTAATAGCCCTTCTATTATGTATTTAAATACTTTTAGTGTGCCTCTCACTTTTCACAATATCCAACCATGGATTACTCTAGTCAAGACTTAATTTCTCCTATTATATCCCCATCTAATTTTCTTTGATAAAATTTCTTGATTTGTTCCTATCTTTTCCAATATTTATCATCTAATTAAAAAATTATTCAATCATAGTCCTTATAGATCATATCCTCATATTCTCTTGAATTGACAATAAAATCCTCATAGATCACGCCCCAAATTCTCATGATCGGGCAATAGGATTTATCACGTCCCACAACATGTGATTGTATTGAAAGAATAAAGGAAAGAAGAATAAAATGTAGTTATATTACCCATTTAAATAGATAGGAAATTTCTTGATGAAAATATGTCTTGTTGATAAGGGAAATTCTCAATGAAATTTTTTTCCTTTAATTATTCTTGAATGAAATTTTTTTCCTTTAATTATTCTTGATTAAATAGATGCTCTTTTGATGAACTAAGATAGAAGATCTAAAGAATAATGCAAAGTTCTCCCCTAGTGCAATATCTTCTCTTCTCCCTTTTCTTTAATTTTTAACTAAAATTCTACTACCTCATGTTTGTTTATAAGAAATAAAAGGTATTTTTTATTGGTCCAAAATATAAGAAACATATTATTATTTTGAGATGTATTAATTATGAAGTTGATAGCCTTAATTTACTGTCAACTATACTTGTTTGTTTCTTCTATATATACTACACTATTTTCATTGACCATCTATTTGAGCATGAGTTACTACTCTAATGATGTCTTTAATTATGAGTAATTTTACCACTATTTCTATTATTCAATTAATATTAAGAGTATTCTAGAATAAAATTAAAAATTATGACATTACTAATTTAGTTTAAGTAGTTTCATGGCTTTTCCTTGGTCTAAATGATTTAGACCTATGTTTTTTGTAAATAGAATTGAAAGTAGTATTTTTATTTCTTTTATTTTTTAATTTTTACATATTAATGAAAAAGGGTCCACTCAAAATAGGGTGTTCACAGAGCTACAAACTACAAAGGTAGGTAAAATATCATGTTAGACAACTAAGATAGAAGAACAATCTATGATAAATTGTAAGGTGATGTGGCAATGATATTGCAATGACAGAGCAGACACACGACCTAAGATATGACATGGCACGTAGAAAGGGTCTATAAGCGTGTAAAGTTGTCATAACGGCGTGTGAGTCATTGACACTAACACATGAGCATTATTCAAAGGGCGTGTCATGCGCTTGTTGGCACGTGTGGGAACTCATGTATGTGTACATGTCACCTTTGATGGACATGTAAATTCGAGTTCCTACAAATCGGGACACTGTGAATGTCTTGTTGTGGTCAATTGTTTCAAAAATTGTCTCAAAATGCATGAAATAGTTTTGGCATGCATTGTTTTTCCGGTCCATGGTGTTTCTGGCAGCATGTGGTCACTCCAAAATACAATGAACCGAAGAATTTGCATAGGAGATGGTAGAGGCGTTGCGGAGACGATATTGAAGTATTCATAACCAAAATGTTTCAGAGATTTTACTTGGTATTGATGATTTAGTCCTATCCTTTTTATAATTAGAATTGAAAGTAGTATTTTTATTTCTTTTATTTTTTAATTTTTACATATTAATGTGAAATGGTCCACTCAAAATAGGGTGTTCACATGGCTACAAACTACAAAGGTAGGTAAAAAGTCATGTTAGACAACTAAGATAGATCAAAAATCGATGGTAAATTGTAAGGTGATGTGGCAATGATATGGTAACAACTGAGTAGACACGTGACCTAAGATATGACATGTGACCTAATTTGATGATATCTAGAGTTTTAGGTGTACAATTTAGGTGATTCAAGTTGCATTAGAAAGCTAAGATTCAGGGCTTCAGTTTGATATGCATTAGAAGGAAGTTAGGCATAGAAGGAGAATTAGGAGTTCAAGAGTAAAATAAGAGAGAAGATCGTAAATTTATTTAGATTTTAGAGTGTTAGATGGAATTTAAGGGAGGAATCGAGAGTTAAGCTCTGAACACCCATTTTTAAGAGACTTAAGGGAAACCAAGTTAAGATTCAAAAATGTAAACTATAGAGGTGAAGTAAAAAAGAGATATAGGCTTTGATTATGGAAATTGGGGTGAATTGATGATTTATATCATTGTTCACATGGTAGGTACCTCGTTGGGCTTCAATTAGAGTTGTTGCTTAATTTTGGATTTTAAGCCCAATGGCCTATGTGCACTAATTTGATGATATATAGAATTTTATGTTTCCAATTTAGGTGATTCAAGTTGCATTATAAAGATAAGATTTGGGGCTTCAACTTGATATGCTACACAATAGTATTACGGTCTCATTTTCACCTCCTACCAGGCTCATTCTAGCTCAAGTGAGAAATCCCTCGCCCTAGCGAGAATATCAGCAGAAACAGGGAAATTTAATCTGGTTTTCTCGCCCAAGCTTTCCCGATCGAGAGTGAGGAAGAAAATAGAGTCGAAATGAGGCTCTCTAGAGTGGAAATTTCGCTCGGTCTTGCTTGAGCGAGCCTGAGCGAGAGCGCGCTGACAGGATCACTTAAAAACACGTTTAAGGCTTTTCTTTCCCATTTTCTTCCATCCCATCACCTTTAGAGAGAGAGATAGAACCCTAGAGAGAGAAAGGGACTTTTGGGAACTTGTGGAAGGAAGAGGAAGAAGAGCAAGCAGTTTGGTTGAACCTCAATCACTAAAGGAGCTCGGGATCTTCACTCTCCATCTCTCTATCTTCTACATTCTTTCTCTTTAAAGTGAGTATGGTCACCCACTCACTTTCATCTTGCTTGCCCTATTGTATATCTCCTATTCTTTTCCCCCTTACTTCATTACCTTGATTGTGATTGTTATTGGTTGATTCTAGGGCTGGTAAGTATGTTCTTGAATGGTATGTATTGATGTCTTGAAACCTTAGGTTATGCTTAGTTGTTTGAATTGCAAATCTCTAAGGAATAGCTGTGTGCATATCATGCCATTCATGCTCACAGACAAGTATGTATTTATAAGCATTCATGGGCCTATGGCCAAGCAAGGAAATGACATAGGGTCTTCGGACCATCACAGGGTCTCCGGACCATCACAGGGTCTCCGGACCATCACAGACCTTTGGACATTAATTTATAAGAAGAATGAGGTAACCACATCGAACTCTTGGCCAAGGGGGAGATGGGGGCCCTCAAGCTAAAAATGACAACATACATTGTTTACTCATTGGTAATAAGACTTAATCATAGGTGGCCCTGGACGATGGTCCTTGGTCACATGGTCGAGCGCTCAATCACAATCACGGATAGAGAAAAGACCACGAGTGTTTGGTAAAAACACATCACAGTCATGTTTGCATAATTTCATAGTAATTGTACATGTATTGGGACTGTTGCATTTAATTTGTATGCTACTCTACATTGCATATTTTATCAGACTCATTGGGACGTAAGTCTCACCACACGTTTTTTTGGAACATTTTAGATATGCAGGATGTCTAGCTGGAGCATGGAAAGGTAGACTTGGGCCTAAGGATGGATAATTTCCTTAGAAGCTATATGAATTAGAATAACTAGAATCTTTTGTATAGGAAGGAGGATAATAAATGAGTTAGTTATTCCTGTAGTATTGTAGCGAGTTAATGGCATGCATGGCTGTATATTTGAAAAGTTTCACTTAAGTAAATGTTGGTTACTTAAGCTTTGCATGTGTTGCATGTCTACGATATCAGTAATGTCGCAAAAATAATTCTAGAAATTTAGGAATGTGCTTCTAACGGGCACTATTCCTAGGTTCCTGGAATTATGATGTTACAAATGGCGTGTGATTCATTGACAATAACACTTGAGCATTATTCAAAGGGCGTGTCGAGCGTGTGTTGGCACGTGGGGGAGCTCTGTTGGTTTATGTGTGCCAAATTCGATGGATATAAAAATTTGAGTTCCTATAAATCAGCACACTGTGAATGTCTTGATGTGGTCAATTGTTTCAAAATGCATGAAATAGTTTTACCAGTCGTTGTTTTGCTGGTCCATGGTGTTTCTAGCAGCATATGGTCACTCCAAAACACAACGAACCGAAGAATTTGCGTAAGATATGGTAGAGGCATTGCGGAGACGATATTGAGGTATTCATAACCAAAATACTCCCTATTTAAATTAGATTCTCTCTTAATATAGTGAATAATGATTCAATAATCGTAAAGTCCGGCAAATATAGGCAAAATAATTCCTATATATAGGCAAAATAAATCCTAATCTAAATGAGTCCAAAACAATAAATTCTAATGTATTAAAATAAAATACCTAATAAGATAAAACCCAATATAAAATAAATAAAATCCCTTGTAGCCATTCCAAATATTATTATTCTAATCTTTAACGAATTTTTTTATCAAACATTTTTTCAATTCAAATCCAAATTCTTATCGTTATCATTTAATAATACATGTTTCTATCATTAACCAATTTTTATATCTACCTCAAGCTTTTTGGTTCCTTGTTATGTTAGTTCAGATAATTTATATGTATTTTTGGTATGGTTATTTGTTGGTTTTGATCTTTAGTTATTGGCTTAGTGTGTCAATTAATCATTATCCTTGTAATCTCTCAAACCTTGTGTAATTTTATCATGGGTTGAGTTTTTGAGTCTCCAAAATATTATTAAGTAATTAATAATGTTTTAAGTCTCATTATCCTAAGTTTTAATGAGTAACAAATTTGGTTAATGTACTCTGAAAGATAGTGCAAATTCTCTTGAAAGTACTTTTCTGTGTTTCAACAACCCTCTGAAAGAGAAACTCTCTGAAGTAATGCAACCCTCTGAAGTGGTGCAACCTTTTGAAGGAGAGGAACCCTCTGAAGAAGTTAGAACCTACTGAAGCAAGAGAACTCTCTGAAGTATGGAGACGTCGTACTTCTTGTTGTGTCTGAGAAGCAAATCATCTTTGGGGTGAGACTCTCTAAAGATCCTTTGAAGAATCAAGTCCTTTCATCGTTTCCTGCCAGCTGTCTGTATCTCACTCTTTCTGGAAAGGCATAACAGAACCTTTTTGGCATATTTCAAATCCTGTTCACCAAAAAGGAAGTCTCTGCTGCGAAAGGACTCTGTGTTCAGAAAAAGTAGAGTCAGCGCTGCTGCACCCCTACTTCTGCATTGTCTGTTGCAGAAAGCTATCAGAAGCTTGTGTCTCAACGGGAGAAAAGCTATCTCACATCGGAATTAAAGAGAGTCTAACGGATCTCAAAATCTCTCTCTCTCTCTCTCTATATATATATATATATATATATATACCAGAGTGCATGAAAAGAAAGAAAAAAAAATGAGAACGTCAACTTGCTGAAGTGCTACAAAAATTCTTTAAGAAAATTACTCTTTGTTTCTTCTGTACAAAACTTTCATATCCTGAGTTTAACTCAGAAGATTGTACATTGTTTACCCAGTTTAGGCTTCAAAATTGTGTGGTTTCAAGCTTAGGCAATCTTTTCTTCATAAATAGTTTGTTTATGTTAGGACCACAGGAAACACTAGAACGGGGGTTGAATAGTGTTTTAAAGACTTAAGCAAATTTTGGAAACCATTTTAAAACATCAAATGAATTAAGATAAATTGTTATGAAAAAGTTAATTGAAAGATAGTTAAAGTTATCAGAGATTTGCGGAAGATAAGAAAATAAGTTTTTCAATGATATGATAAGGATGATGAAGTTGTTACAATTTCTAAGATCACTTCAGAGGATAAAAAGATGTTTATCAGAACTTTGTTTAAAAAGGATTTTATTAAACATCAAGGACATAACAAGAAGTTCGAATATCGTTGATATTGACATACAAGTAATTTATCTTCTGATTTACAAACTGAGTTATTTGAGAAAAAAAACTTGAAACACTTTAGAAGGTTATTCCAGAGGATCTTTAAAGATCAGTTTCTGAAATACTTAAGACGATAGGGATCATCTCAAGTTCATCTGTACCTTCTAAACTGATTTCAGACGCAAGTACAGTTTTATTAAAAATACGTTGGTTTAAAGATAAGTTTTGATATTTAAAACAACTTTCAAAATAACTGATAAACTGAATTAACAGAGATTAAGGGAAAGAAAACTTAGCCACGAATTTATCCTGGTTCACTCACCAACCCAGTGAGCTACATCCAGTCCAAAGGCAAACCACCACTGGATTTTCCACTATCTAAACTCAGATACAAGTATTATTTGTTTTCAACTGCCTCTTCAGGCAACTTAATTAGAATTTTTCGCTTATCAACTGCCTCTTCAGGCAACTCAGTGAGTATTCTTTTGCACGCAGCCTCTCCAGGCGCACAAGTATTCCTTTGTTTTCAACTGCCTCTCCAGGCTACATATGCAGTATTATTTTACAGACAAGCCTCTCCAGGCTCAACAACAAGTATTCTTTGTCCCACCAAGCCTCTCCAAGCTCAACAACAAGTATTTTTTCTTCCACCAAGCCTCTCCAGGCTCTCAGACACATAAAGTGTTTACAACATAAACTAAGTTTAAGTTTCTAAGAAACATAAACTCAGATTCTTCCTGTACTAAGGGTTAACTGAGTACTACTGAGGATACAATGGATAATTCTAAGTACAAGGATGTTACAGAGAGATAAGTGTAAGAATTTCTAATTGGCTTCTTCTCTGTATTTTTCTTCTTCAGAGAGTTGGCTTGATAAGATATGGTTTGAGGTTTAGCAGGTTCTCTCTTTGGATTGACCATTGGTAGTCTTGGATTACATTCTCACCACTTAACCGTGGGTTTGTCAACTCAAACTTTAGGAACTTGGCTGACTGATCATATATTATAATAAGTTCAACCCATAGGCAGATCATCATCTTCAAAGACTTTCTTAGGACTATTTATAAGTTCTGGAAATATAGCTGTTGAAGATTGTTTGGTTACCGTTGAGAAGAAGTGATTTGGCTCAGTATAGCCGTTGTGAAATAACTTCTTAAACGGTTGCTTCTTCTTAAGCAGAATAGGTGTGCAGATAGCTTAGCTCTGACACACTTTTAGATAAGTTCTTTAACCTTGAGAGATTTTCCTTTAATAAGTAGATACTTCTTTTCTCTCTCTACATCTTCTTTTCTTTCACCTTTCTTTTCTGTGAGTGTGAGGAGATATCCGTTAGATTTGTCCTTTTGCTCAATTTGTGCTATCTTCATTGTTGATTAGCTTCTCACGTTTTCTCCTTTTTCTTTCTTAAGAATATTTGAATAATATTCTAGCTGTTGAACATATGGTCTTTGTCTTTGTTGAGACTTCTCGTAGTTTGAGATTTGTCCACGTAGTCAGATTTGAAAGTCTTCATGTCTTCAGATAGTCTAATATATCTCATCATCTTGTTCAGAGAGTATGTGTTCAGAAGGTTTTAATCTTCACATACTTTCATACGATTAGTGAGCTTTCAAATGGTTGCGTTATTTAAGCTTGATGTAATCAGCTTCAACATATGCTTATCTTAGATGATTGTTTCAAGCATTTCTTAGTTCTTCTAACTAAGGATACTTTCAGGAAGTTCCTTTCTTCTAGCAAAAATTACTTCTTCTTTTCTTCAGATGATCATAACTCTGTTCTTCTTTGTCTCTTCCTATTGGAGATGATTGCTTGAAATGAGTATACTTGGTCCAGATAGCTTTTGTCAATTTCTTGTTTAGTCTTCTGATACGTTCTGGACAACAGTAGATGCAGTAGGTCTGCGCATGCAGTGCTTTTCGTTGCAGGTGCAGCAGTAGTTGCAGAGTTTCCTTATTTGTGCTAACCTTTTGAACGAGGCAAGAAAGTAGTTCTGCTTTTTGTGCTGAAATGAGTAATTCATTGGGTAGAGTGTTCTTCACACTTAGCAACGTCTTCAAGAGGTAAACTCTTGATTCTGACACATTCAACCATCAGATATACAGAGTTCTTCGGATCAGCTTCAAATCTTCAGATGATAGTCATTCTTCAGACGGAGTCAAGTCTTCAGTTTGTCTTCAAGTCTTCAGACGATAGTTATTCTTCAGACGGAGTCAAGTCTTCAGTTTGTCTTCAAATCTTCAGATGATAGTCACTCTTCAGACGCAAGCTTGTCTTCAGATAGTTGAAATTCCTCTTCTCTTCACTTTCTGTGCTTTTCTGCAGATAATCTACCATAGCTTTTTCGGTTTCTTGTGGCTCAGATTTTCTTCATCTATCTTTTGGATTTCCTCTTCTTTTGCTGTCTTCTAGGCCTCAGATGATTACTACATCCTTAAACACAATCTACAAAACAATACCTTTCTTAGTAGAACCTGTTTATATTTGATCTAATTTGTTAATCATTAAAACCAAGGATAATAAGTATTGAATGTAATTTAAATGCTTAAATTAATTCCGAGACTCAACATTCTCCCCCTTTTTAATGATGACAAATTAGATATATCTAACAAAATGTATGAAAGAAGTTAAAGATGAGTTATTCACTGAGCTCCCCTTGTCTATATTACTCCCCCTGAGAAAAACATTTTTCTTTACTTATTTCTCCCATTTTGATTATGTTTTCTTCTCAGACTAAAGTGTAGTTATATTGCTTTTGTCTTTCTGTTATGTTCTTTTAGATTTCTTTGCTTTTGTCTTTCTGTTATGTTCTTTTAGATTTCTTTTATCTTGAACTTCTTCAGACTATGTTTTTCAGACTATGTCTTTCTTCTTTTAACACTTTTGTTATTTTGTTAGTTATATATTTCTCCCCCTTTTGTCATTATTTAAAAAGGTTTAATTTGTTCTTTAATTCTTGATACCAAATATTGATAAGAGATTCTGAAACATATAATAGAAACTTACAGATACATACGATGAAACGTATTTCAGAAGAAAGAAAAGAGATACATACAACAAAAAGAAATTACACAGAGAAGCAATCTTCAGAAAAATTTCATGAACAAAAATCAGAAGGATTTTTAGACAATCTTTTGAAAAACGGAAAATACATTTATCAACGCTAACTCTCTTGATTCCTATGATAGGCTGAGGCATAGCCTTATCAGCAGCTTCTCTCTCTTTCAAAGCTACCACTACTTCTTTGGCTGAAAAGCCTCAGAAGTGTCTCTTGAGCCTGTATTCTCTTCCCAATCGTGCGTTCGGCACACAATCTCCCTTTAAGGACTGGAATGGTGGAGGTGCATCATTTAACACGGTGTTTCGACCACCAACAACAATTTTTATCATCAGGACCACATTTGAAGTGGTTCCCTTCATAAGATTGGCTATTCTGGGTTCTCCCAGTGATCTTCCAGTGTGTTTGTGATGCAACAAGATCTCCATGGTCCAAGTACAGAGAAACAGGTTTTCAGATGAAGCCTTTCCCGTACTTATCATTCCACACATCATCCATGATGACTTGATCTTCTCCTCACAGTGTTCCAGAACTCCTTCTTCTGTTTTCCTTTGCTTCTTCATCGTCCTTCAGAGAGCGATACACTCAGACCGCTTTTCAAAGTTTGTAGAGAACTTTGAAGTGATGAGTATGAGCCAAGAGCTCTTGAGTATTTATAGGACTTTGAAACAAGAGATAGATGAGAGAAGTGAAGAGATTGAATCCTTTGGATTGTTGTTCATGATATACATTAGGGGCTCAGATAGCATTGATGATGACAATTTCAGACCTTGAGAGTGCCGAAACGTACATCATTGATTGGTCATAGGTGAAGCGCTATTAGTCATAGGGAACCGAGTCATCAGTGTCGATTGAAAAGATAGAAAAAGAAAAACGTTTTTAAAAGAAAATTTAATAAGAAAATTGTTTCAGCTGGTAAAAAGATAGGTTTTATTAAAGGTTGAAAAGAAAAACATTTTTGAAATTAGTTTTTGGAAGAAAGAGAAAAGTAAATACAAAGATAATATTTTGAAATAAAAACAACAGAAATAACAAAAGCAGAGAAAATATTTTATAAAATAACCAAAAGAAATTTTCAGACACACAATTAAAAAGATGTTATTGCTTTCAGACAGTTGATTAAATTAAGTCTTTTAACAGAAATTCCCTTTTTAGAGAGTTCAGAATGTTTTAGCAAGTGTTCACATATTAGCAAGATGCACTGTTGACATAAACATAGATTTCCAAGTTATAAGTTAGAACAATGTTACCATCAGAGATACTTATTGATCTTGGGTTGAAGAAGCATATCTGTTGAGACTCAATCTTGTCTTCAAATTCAGTCTTGTTACTTTTATTCTCTGAAATTCTTGAAGCGCATCAGCAGCATAATCTTGATCTTCTTGCTTTAGGCGTTTCTTCTTCATAAGCATCAATCATCATTATCTGATCCTCAAGAATTTAGATAGACTTCAATGGCTTGAGTATCAATCACCTCAACATTCCTGACCCACAATTTCAGTAAGTTCATTGAGAACTTTCTGAACAGGTTTAGAGAATAGAGATGGTACCAAGTCAGAATTGTTTTCTCAAGAGTTGAGGCAGGCTTAGTGCATAAAGTATCGACCTCCTTAACATTTTTGACCCACAATTTCAGTAAGTTCATTGAGAACTTTCTGAACAGGTTTAGAGAATGGGGATGATATCGCACTAGCCATCCTTTCAGACAATATTGTCTTGATCTACCCTTTCAGACGGTATTGCCTTCTGATGTTCCATCTTCATCTTATGATTATCTTTAAAATCTGTTTTGCTGAAACATATAGAAGCTAAAAATACCTTTAAGTAGCATCTGATTTTACTTAATTAAATTGGTTAATCATCAAGGAAATATCTAAAGTTAATAATTTTAATTTTACCATTCTTCAGCTAGTTAATTATTTTTATTTATGAGGAATATTATCATAGTGTGAACGATGCATTTAAACGATCATACAAATAATATAGACGGCACAAGAATATAAAATAACACAGTTATGGAAAACTAGTAAGGGAATTGTTGTAAAAGTTTATATGTTATTGATTTAAAGTAAGATTATAACAAGGCACTTTGAAAAATCAATGATTATCAGCAAATGGGTCCTCATTGGCATTGGCAATCTCCTTTTCTGAATTCAGCTTCTGTAACTCCTTCTCAGTTACCTTCAACCTCTTTTCAAGCCGTTTCATCCTCTTGTGCTCCCTTTTCAGATGATATGCACCCAACACCATCCTTGACCTTCCATGAGTGCTCAGATGAACAGAATCTCTTTTCTCTTTGGCTTGGGTTGCAAAGAGAGAAGGGATAGCCACCTTGTTCTCTGGAGCTTCTTCTTGTTCAGATAAGATCCGGTCTAACTAAGCATACATTCCCAGAGTGAAGAAGTAAGGAGGTGGTTGATCAAAGAGACTATCCATAGGAAAGCCCTTGTGCATTAATATTTTCATAATCAGGGTGTTGTGGGGATAGAGGTTTTCATTGCCCATTGCTTGTCTGAACATCATCTGATACAGTAGAACAAAAGGAAGACTGATTCTCCTCTTCATCAGCAGATGACCCAACACAAACCTTTCTAGCTGACTGATCACCAAGTTATTGCTTTCTTTTGGAAGGATGCAGCAGCTCAGCACAACACAGCAAGGAGAGTTCTTGGGATGTCCAGAAGTTGAGAATGCTTATAAGGAACAAGGAATCTTCTGCCAAACAATTGTTCATCATAGACAACTGTTCCACCATTCAGTGATTCCCATTTCTCAAAGAAATTGTCCCCTCTTGCAGGAACACCAATCACTTCATCCAGCAAATTGGTGTTAACAAATAGAGTTCTTCCCTGCACGATCGTCTTAATTCCAGTATGACCAGGTTCTAACACTACCTTGGAGTTGTTCCAGAACTTTAGAACATTTTCCTCGTGCCATGGGGAGGAGATGTTGTTGAAGAAGGGAGTCCAGCCGGCTGCGTCAATGTACTCAAAGATTCTGTGACCAGCCTCATCGAAGTCAGAGAGACAAACCATCTTTGAGAGGATGATTCTCTCATCAATCAATGAAGGGTTTGAGTCACTTGAAGAAGCAGACATGTTGGCCGTTTGAGTACAATTGAACTGAGAGATTAAAGGACTTGGAGAAGGTAGACTTTAACTTTTGAGAAAAGATTGATTGAAGTGTAGTTCACATGATGATCTTCCAATCCTTATATATGTAGCCAAAGGAGCATGCTTGATGCATTTATGATCACGGTTTCATGCACTGAGCAAACATGGAGAGTTGTGCATCGTGCCAATTATGAGGAACCGGTTGATGATCCATTAATTCTCATAGCGCCGTATCATGTTTTTTAATAAAATGTTTGAGTTTTTTTCAAAGACTTTTCAACTTCTTAACATATGAAGAAAAATAAACTGATAAATTATTTTCAGCAATTAAACACATACCACATAAGCATTTATTAGAAAATCTATTTTGCATGCAACAGAAACTATATGCAGATTTAAAATTAGTTTCAAATATATCAAATAATTATATTTAGATTAAGATAGGAATGATGATACCAGTGAGTGATTTGGAATGAGCGTACTATCCTTCTTTTATCAAGAACCTTTGATCATTTGTTCTCAGAGTTGCTTCAGCTTGGTGAGGTTTCCATCTTCTGAGGATCTACTCCTTCTGCATTTGTTAGATGCTCAACCCGAAGGTGGGCTCTGATACCAACTGTTAGGACCACAGGAAACACTAGAAGGGGGGTTGAATAGTGTTTTAAAGACTTAAGAAAATTTTGGAAACCATTTTAAAACATCAAATGAATTAAGATAAATTATTATGGAAAACATAATTGAAAGATAATTAATGTTATCAGAGATTTGCGGAAGATAAGAAAATAAGTTTTCCAATGATATGATAAGGATGATAAAGTTGTTACAATTTCTAAGATCACTTCAGAGGATAAAAAGATGTTTATCAGAACTTTGTTTAAAAAGGATTTTATTAAACATCAAGGACATAACAAGAAGTTCGAATATCGTTGATATTGACATACAAGTAATTTATCTTCTGATTTACAAACTGAGTTATTTGAGAAAAAAAAACATGAAACAGTTCATAAGGTTATTTCAGAGGATCTTTAAAGATCAGTTTCTGAAATACTTAAGACGATAGGGATCATCTCAAGTTCATCTGTACCTTCTGAACTGATTTCAGACGCAAGTATAGTTTTATTAAAAATATGTTGGTTTAAAGATAAGTTTTGATATTTAAAACAACTTTCAAAATAACTGATAAACTGAATTAACAGAGATTAAGGGAAAGAAAACTTAGCCACAAATTTATCCTGGTTCACTCTCCAACCCAGTAAGCTACATCCAGTCCAAAGGCAAACCACCACTGGATTTTCCACTATCTGAACTTAGATACAAGTATTATTTGTTTTCAATTGCATCTTCAGGCAACTTAATTAGTATTTTTTGCTTATCAATTGCCTTTTCAGGCAACTCAGTGAGTATTCTTTTGTACGCAGCCTCTCCAGGCGCACAAGTATTCCTTTGTTTTCAACTGCCTCTCCAGGAAACATATACAGTATTATTTTACAGACAAGCCTCTCCAGGCTCAACCACAAGTATTCTTTGTTCCACCAAGCCTCTCCAGGCTCTCAGACACATAAAGTGTTTACAACATAAACTAAGTTTAAGTTTCTAAGAAACATAAACTCAGATTCTTCCTGTACTAAGGGCTAACTGAGTACTACTCAGGATACAATGGATAATTCTAAGTACAAGGATGTTACAGAGAGATAAGTGTATGAATTTCTAATTGGCTTCTTCTCTGTATTTTTCTTCTTCAGAGAGTTGGCTTGATAAGATATGGTTTGAGCTTTAGCAGGTTCTCTCTTGGGATTGACCATTGGTAGTCCTGGATTACATTCTAACCACTTAACCGTGGGTTTGTCAATTCAGACTTTAGGATCTTGGCTGACTTATCATATATTATAATAAATTCAACCCATAGGCAGATCAGCATCTTCAAAGACTTTCTTAGGACTATTTATAAGTTCTGGAAATATAGCTGTTGAAGATTGTTTGGTTACCGTTGAGAAGAAGTGATTTGGCTCAGTATAGCCATTGTGAAATAACTTCTTAAACGGTTGCTTCTTCTTAAGTAGAATAGGTGTGCAGATAACTTAACTTTGACACACTTTTAGATGAGTTCTTTAACCTTGAGAGATTTTCCTTTAATAAGTAGATACTTCTTTTCTCTTTCTACATCTTCTTTTCTTTCACCTTTCTTTTCTGTGAGTGTGAGGAGATATCCGTTAGATTTGTCCTTTTGCTCAATTTGTGTTATCTTCATTGTTGCTTAGCTTCTGAGCTTCTGACGTTTTCTCCTTTTTCTCTCTTAAGAATATTTGAATAATATTCTAGCTGTTGAACATATGGTCTTTGCCTTTGTTGAGACTTCCCGTAGTTTGAGATTTGTCCATGTAGTCAGATTTGAAAGTCTTCATGTCTTCAGATAGTCTGATATAACTCATCATCTTGTTCAGAGAGTATGTGTTCAGAAGGTTTTAATCTTCACATACTTTCAGACGATTAGTGAGCTTTCAAATGGTTGCGTTATTTAAGCTTGATGTCATCGGCTTCAACATATGCTTATCTTAGATGATTGTTTCGAGCATTTCTTAGTTCTTCTCACTAAGGATACTTTCAGCAAGTTCCTTTCTTCTAGCAAAAATTACTTCTTCTTCTCTTCAGATGATCACAACTCTGTTCTTCTTTGTCTCTTCCTATTGGAGATGATTACTTGAAATGAGTATGCTTGGTCCAAATAGCTTTTGTCAATTTCTTGTTTAGTCTTCTGATACGTTCTGGACAGCAGTAGATGCAGTAGGTCTGCGCATGCAGTGCTTTTCGTTGCAGGTGCAGCAGTAGTTGCAGAGTTTCCTTATTTGTGCTAACCTTTTGAACGAGGCAAGAAAGTAGTTCTGATTTTTGTGCTGAAATGAGTAATTCATTGGGTAGAGTGTTCTTCATACTTAGCAACATCTTCAAGAGGTAAACTCTTGATTCTGACACATTCAGCCTTCAGATATACAAAGTTCTTCTGATCAGCTTCAAATCTTCAGATGATAGTCATTCTTCAGATGGAGTCAAGTCTTCAGTTTGTCTTCAAGTCTTCAGACAATAGTTATTCTTCAGACGGAGTCAAGTCTTCAATTTGTCTTCAAGTCTTCAGATGACAGTCACTCTTCAGACGCAAGCTTGTCTTCAGATAGTTGAGATTCCGCTTCTCTTCACTTTATGTGCTTTTCTGCAGATAATCTACCATAGCTTTTTCGGTTTCTTGTTGCTCAGATTTGCTACATCTATCTTTTGAATTTCCTCTTCCTTTGTTGTCTTCTAGGCTTCAGATGATTACTACATCCTGAAACACAATCTACAAAACAATACCTTTCTTAGTAGAACCTGTTTATATTTGATCTAATTTGTTAATCATTAAAACCAAGGATAATAAGTCTTGAATGTAATTTAAATGCTTAAATTAATTCTGAGACTCAATAGTTTAGAGCCTGGAGAAGCTTGGTTGAGAAAGAATACTTGTTGTAGTAGAGCCTAAAGAGGCTTAATAGAAAAGAATACTTGTATTATCTGACCAGATAGTGGAAAATCCTTAGCTGGTTAGCTTTGGGACTGGACGTTACTCACAGTGGTGGTGGGTGAACCAATATAAATCTTTGGCTAAGTTCTCTCATCCCTAAACTCCATTTAAATTCAATTTATACTAACGTGCATAGAGGGCTCTGAAATTATTGTTTTATAACACTGAGCTGTAAAACCAATTTTCACAATTGTTTTATTGAACTTGCTGAAGCTGTTTCAAAAAGTACGAAAATCCCAGTTTCAGCAAGTTATCAATGTATTTCTTTTAAACGTTATTTCTTGTGAAAGAGTTTCCAAAAACTGCTTAAGTTTTATAAAACACTATTCAACCCCCCTTCTAATATTTCCTGTGTGTTCTACAGTTGGTATCAGAGCTCAACCTCGGGTTGAGCATCTAACAGTGTTGAGGAAGAAGATCCTAGATGGAAACCTCTATAAGCAACCCTCATTACATTGCAAAAGGTGCATCTGTGTCAAGGCCTCCAACATTTAATGGTACAGATTATCATTATTGGAGAGATCGTATGAAACTGTTCATTGAGAGCAGTAACATTGATCTATGGGATGTAGTCACTGATGGTGATTATATTCCCACACATGGTGGTCTGCCCATACCAAAAGCTGAATGGACTGGTGAGCAAAAAGCCCGTGTACAGCTCAATGCTAAAGCAAAACTCTACTTGGTTTGCTCCTTGAGTAAAGCTAAGTATGAGAAGGTGCATAGATGCTCCTCAGCCAAGGAAATCTGGGATACATTGGCAACAGACCATGAAGGGATTGACAATGTAAAGCCATCCAAGATTAGCATGCTTGTTCATCAATATAAGATGTTCAAGATACAAGTGTCTGAAACCATTGACCAAATGTTTGGTAGGTTCCAGACAATAACTAATGGACTCAAGTCTTTAGGCAGAACCTTTGATTTTGGTGATAACAATCGCAAGATTCTAAAGAGTTTACCAAAGGCTTAGAGACCCAAGGTTACAGCCATTCAAGAGGCTAAAGACCTCAATTCCTTAAGAATGGAGGATCTTTTGAGATCTCTTAAAGTTCATGAGTTAGAACTTTGTGAGGATGCACCCAAGAAAAAGTCATTGGCCTTGAACGCCAGATCCAAGCAGTTGAGGCATGGGTCACATAAAGCCATGCGTGCTGAGGAGACTTCAGAAGGCAGTGAAGGTTCTGAAGCCAGTTCGGAGGATGATGATGATTTGGCTCTTCTGAGTAGAAAAATCAAAAGGATGCTTCAGAAGAAGGGAAAATTCAGAAAGCATTCACCATCTGAATCTAAACCAGGTAAGTCAGGTAAGGATGCATTTCCTACTAACAAAATTATTTGCTTTGAATGTAAGCAGCCAGGTCATATAAAGGCTGACTGCCCAAGGTAAAGAGATCCTCTGTTAAAAAGAAAAAAGTTCTTGAAGAGGAAGAAGGGGCTAATGGCTACATGGGAAGATCTTGATGATTCAACTTTAGAAGAAAAAGAAGAAACTTCTGAAGAAGCCAACTTGTGTCTAATGGCAAGTCTACCCTCCTTAGACAGCTCTGAATCAGAGGTAATTCCTCAAACTTTACAAAATATATATGATGATTTACTGGAAAGTTCTAAGGTGCTTTTCCAAGAGTACAAGGACCTGTCTCGAGCTTATACTGAAGTTGCTAATAAAAATGAAGCTCTTGAGACTGAAAATCTTCTACTCAAGGAAAAACTCTTGAACACTGAAGCTTGTAGTTCAAAAGACTTGACTGAAGAAAATAAGAAACTTCAGAAGCAATTTGCTGAACTTACAAAGGACCTCGCCAACTTTGTAAATGGAACTGAGAACCTCAACAAAATGTTAGGTATTAAAAAAAATCCAAGAACAAAAGTGGCCTGGGACATTCAGACAGTGAATCATCACATGATTCTAAGTTTAAACCTGCTAATAAGGCTAAGAAAGGTAGTGGATGCTCACATTGTGGGAAGCCTGGACATCATGTGTCTATGTGTAAACACAAGAAAAAGGGCAGACCTATTGCTAACAAAAGAGGACCCAAAAAGATATGGGTACCTAAATCTCTTATTATTCCTGTTGCAAACGTGTTTAATAGGCCAAAAGAGACACCACAAATGGTCTTTGGACAGTGGATGCTCGCGTCACATGATGGGAGAAAGGTCTTTATTCCAAAGCCTTAGGCCCAAAGATGGTGGTGTGGTCACTTTTGGAGGGAATCAGAAAGGGAAGATCACATGTATAGGATCTATAGGTATTTCCCCTCTCTCTCTTATTCAGAATGTTCTTCTTGTGGAAGGACTTCAACACAACCTGCTGAGCATAAGTCAATTATGTGACAGTGGATATGTTGTGTCCTTCACCAAGGATGGTTGTGTAGTCAAAGATTCTTCAGATCAAATCATTTTTCTGCCAAGAGACACAACAATGTGTATAAAATAGATCTTGAGGAACTTGTATATCAAAATATGACATGTCTTCTTTCCATAAAAGATGAAAAACAGATTTGGCATCAGAAACTTGGGCATGCCAGCTTGAGATTAATCTCAAAGTTAACAAAACATAACCTTGTAAAAGGACTGGCCAAGCTTTCTTTCAAGTCTAATATTTTATGTGAAAACTGTCTTAAGGGTAAACAGACAAAAAGCTCTTTTAAGAGTTAAGATGTTGTGTCTACCTCAAGACCTTTAGAACTACTTCACATTGATTTGTTTGGTCCTACAAGAACTGAAAGTCTTGGTGGTAAAAAATATGGTTTGGTCATTGTGGATAACTACTCTAGATTTACATGGGTGTTATTCCTCAAAAGCAAGGATGGGTGTTTTGAGAATTTCACAAAATTCTATAAGAAGGTGCAAAATGAAAAGGGATTTTGTATATCTATTATCAGAAGTGACCATGGTGGTGAGTTTGAAAACTCAAGCTTCAGAATGTTCTGTGATGAGAATGGAATCTCTCACAATTTCTATGTGGCAAGAACACCTCAGCAAAATGGGGTTGTTAAGAGAAAGAACAGAAGCTTGCAGGAGATGGGTATAACCATGATCATTTCAAGTAACCTACCAAGATCATTCTGGGCAGAGGCTGTTCATACAGCTTGCTACATTCAAAACAGAATTTTGGTAAGACCAATTCTTAAAAGAACTCCCTATGAATTGTGGAGAGGAAGGAAACCCAACATTTCTTACTTCCATATTTTTGGCTGTGAGTGTTTCATACTTAACAGCAAAGATGATATTGGAAAGTTTGATCCTAAATCTGATAAAGGATTTTTCATTGGATATTCAGAAACTTCAAAGGCTTATAGGGTTTATAACTCTAGAACCTTGACAGTAGAAGAATCTATCCATGTTAGATTTAATGATACTAAAGAGACTGATAGGGAACTATCAGATCTGGAAGATGATTTTGCAGGGATGGAGCTAAATCTAACTTTAGAGAAGACAGAGGTAAAAAAATGAGGAGCCTGCTAAAGAACCCTCTAAAGTACCTGCTGAACAACTTTCTGAACAACCTGCTGAAGATGATCCTTTTCAAAGAGTTAATGTTGAGTCTCAGACTGAGCATGTATTTCCTCTCAGAAATGAGTGGAAATGCAAGTCTCATCATCCTCAAGAGCAAATCATTGGTGAAACTTCAGAAGGTGTAAGAACAAGATCAAGACTTAGAGAATTCAATAATCTTGCCCTCCCATCTGAAATTGAGCCAAAGAATATTGATGAAGCTCTGCGTGATGTAGGGTGGATCCTAGCCATGCAGGAAAAGATGAATCAATTTGCTAGAAGTGATGTCTGGACTCTTGTTCCTAAACCCCATGGGAAAACAATTATTGGAACCAAATGGGTGTTCAGAAACAAGCTCTCTGAAGATGGAAAAGTGATCAGAAACAAAGCTAGATTGGTTGCTCAAGGGTACAACCAGCAAGAAGGTATTGATTTCACAGAAACTTTTGCTCCTGTAGTAAGGCTCAAAGCCATTAGGATTTTGCTTTCTTATGCAGCAAATAATGACATCAAACTATATCAGATGGACGTAAAGAGTGCCTTCCTTAATGGGTTCATTCAGGAAGAGATATTTGTTAGACAACCCCCTGGCTTTGAAAAATCAATTTTTCCTGATCATGTTTTTAAATTGAAAAAGGCTCTATATGGTCTTAAACAAGCTCCCAGAGCTTGGTATGACAGATTGAGCAATTTTCTTCTCAGAAATGGTTTTGAAAGAGGAAAGGTTGATACAACCCTTTTTAGAAAAATGTCTAACAAAGATCTAATTCTTGTTCAAATATATGTTGATGACATTATATTTGGATCAACAAATTCTTCATTATGCACAGAGTTTTCAAGGCTAATGCAATCTCAGTTTGAAATGAGTTTAATGGGTGAACTCAAGTTTTTCTTAGGACTTCAGATTGAGCAAGAGTCTGATTGTATATGGATCCATCAAGAGAAATATACAAAAGAAATGCTTAAGAAGTTCAACATGCATGATTGCAAACCTATGTCAACTCCCATGCATCCCTCTGCCATCTTAAGTAAAGATGAAGGACAAGAACGTGTGACCCAACAATGTATAGAGGTATGATTGGATCTCTATTGTATCTTATAGCAAGCAGACTTAACATCATGTTCAGTGTTTGTCTGTGTGCAAGATTTCAATTTGATCCAAGAATAACTCATTAACAAGGCTGTAAAAAGAATTTTCAGATATCTCAATGGTACTACTAATCTTGGTCTGTGCTATAAGAAGAGTAAGGACTGTAGGTTATTAGGATATTGTGATGCTGACTTTACTGGATATACAGTTGAGAGAAAATCAACAAGTGGATGATGCCACTTCATTGGAGAAAATATGATAAGTTGGGCTAGCAAGAGGGAAAGCACCATAGCTCTCTCAACTGCTGAAGCTGAGTATATTGTTGCTGCAAGCTGTTGTTCACAGCTGCTATAGGTAAAATATCAGCTTGAGGATTTTAATATTGTTGTTGATTCTATTCCTGTGTTATCTGATAATACAAGTGCAATAAATCTTTCTAAAAATCTCATTCAGCATTCTAGGGCAAAGCATATAGAGATCAAGCATCATTTCATAAGAGACTATGTTCAGAAAGGAGTTTTTGATATTAAGTTTATTGATACAAAGCATCGATGGGCGAATACATTCACAAAACCCCTTGCTGAAGATAGGTTTAAGTTCATAAGAGATAATCTGAACATTCATAGATTTTCTGTAATTTCTTCAACTTGCTGATATATGTGTGCCTGCTGAAGTAATTGCTACTTGCTGCATTTTCTTTTACTCTAATACATGCTCTGTCAGCAACATAAATTTTCTGGAACACATGTTTTCTCTGTAAATGCATCTATTGCTTCCGAAAGCTCTGGATACCCTTTTGATTGATGACAAAAGGGGAGTATTATTAACTAACAAAAATCTGAAGTTCAAGTCTTTTCAGACAAGGAAGCTTTAGTTCAGGGGGAGCAAGCATTTTACCTAAATATCTGACTAAAGGGGAGAATTCTTCAAAACTTAATTCTATATCTTTTCTCTTCAAATATTTGTAAGTTTAAGCAAATTTTTCATCATTAAAAAGGGGGAGAATGTTAAGTCTCAAAAATATTATTAAGTAATTAATAATGTTTTAAGTCTCACTATCCTAAGTTTTAATGAGTAACAAATTTGGTTAAAGTACTCTGAAAGATAGTGCAAATTCTCTTGAAAGTATTTTTCTATGTTTCAGCAACCCTCTGAAAGAGCAACTCTCTAAAGTAACGCAACCCTTTGAAGTGGTGCAACCTTCTGAAGGAGAGGAACCCTCTGAAAAAGTTAGAACCTGTTGAAGCAAGAGAACTCTCCGAAGTCTGGAGACGTCGTACTTCTTGTTGTGTCTGAGAAGCAAATCATCTTTGGGATGAGACTCTCTAAAGATCCTTTGAAGAATCAAGTCCTTTCATCGTCTCCTTCCAGTTGTCTGCATCTCACTCTTTCTGGCAAGGCATAACAGAACCTTTTTGGTATATTTCAAATCCTGTTCACCAAAAAGGAAGTCCCTGCTGCGAAAGTACTCTATGTTCAAAAAAGTAGAGTCAGCCCTGCTGCACCCCTACTTCTGCTTTTTCTGCTGCAGAAAGCTATCAGAAGCTTGTGTCTCAACGGGAGAAAAGCTATCTCACAATGGAATTAAAGAGAGTCTAATGGATCTCAAAATCTCTCTCTATATACCTGAGTGCATGCAAAGGAAGAAAAAAAAAAGAGAACGTCAACTTGCTGAAGTGATGCAAAAATTCTTTAAGAAAATTACTCTTTGTTTCATCTGTACAAAACTTTCATATCCTGAGTTTAACTCAGAAGATTGTACATTGTTTACCCAATTTAGGCTTCAAACTTGTGTAGTTTCAAGCTTAGGCAATCTTTTCTTAATAAACAGTTTGTTTAGAGCTTGGAGAGGCTTGGTAGATAAAGAATACTTGTTGTAGTAGAGCCTGAAGAGGCTTGACAGAAAAGAATACTTTTATTATCTTATCAGATAGTGGAAAATCCATAGCTGGTTAGCTTTGGGACTGGACGTAGCTCACAATGGTGGTGGGTGAACCAGTATAAATCTTTGGCTAAGTTCTCTCATCCCTAAACTCCATTTAAATTCAGTTTATACTAACATGGAGGGCTCTGAAATTATTGTTTTATAACATTGAGCTGTAAAACAAGTTTTCAGAACTGTTTTACTGAACCTGCTGAAGCTGTTTCAGCAAGTACGAAAATCCCAGTTTCAGCAAGTTATCAAAGTATTTCTTTTAAACGCTATTGCTTGTGAAAGAGTTTCCAAAAACTGCTTAAATTTTATAAAACACTATTCAACCCCCATTTCTAGTGTTTCCTGTGTGTTCTACAGGAGTATCTCTTATACTTCCCTTAATTCATCATCTTCTCTTCGCTTAGCAAAAAAATCATTTAATTAACATATATCCATACAAGTAATTAAAAATTAAAAAATTAAATAATATTAAAAAAAATCGAGTAACTCAAAATTTAAACTATATATAAAAGGATGTGAAAAATGTAAAATTATATAAAGTATTATTGATTACATAATATGGTTGAAATAATTTATTCTTATGGATTAATTAATAATTCAATTTCATAATAATTTTCTTTTAATATAAACGGTTATATTAAATTCCCAATACAAATCAATTATATTATAATATTTATATATCAAATACAAATTATCATTCTAAATTTAACATATATTTTATATTTTTATTGCATTTATTTTTAAAATAAATACATATTTTGAAATAAATATTTAAATATATTAATTAATTAAATTATATATATATATATTTTTATGACGCCATATACTGATTCTATCTAGTGAAAAGAGACTTAATTATATTATTATTGTTAACAAATTTTATTATTTCAATAGTTAGAGTTTTTTTTGGTCTAAAATGACAAGTATCTTTAAGGGGAAGTAATCTTGTTGAGACCTTACTTAAGAAAATTAGTCATATACAATTTAAATTAAACACCTACTAATTTAACCTCAACAACTTTCATACATAAAAAATTAATTAATATCTCATTGGTATTTCATTTCATTTCAATGTGTAATATACCATTTTAAAAATTAAATAAATATTTAATAGTAAACCATTTACTTATAAATATTTCAATCATTTAAATTCTTATATTTAATTAATATTCATGATTATCATATTACCACATTACTTAATAATAATGATTCTTATATGAGTATGTATATGTCACAATCATTTAAAAGTTTAAGATAATATTAAAATAACTTTAATATGAATTTTATATATAGGACTATAAAGGCGTGTGAGGTAAAAGTGAATTATGATGTGTGCTCGGATGGATAACATAAAAACTAAATCCCTTACCATACAAAATAAAGATAAAACAAGATATATACAAGAAAGTTAAAGTTATCTATCATAGGGTTAAGAACATTTGATTTATACAAATAAGTAATGTTACGGACAATTAACATTAGGCCTACGCAAGTCAACCCAATAAAGTTCTGGAGTAATTAAGTGCACGAAGCCAACCCTAAACAGTATAAGTTGGCCCAACCCAAAAGCTACGATAAACCCTAGTTTGGGAGTATCGTGGACGCGTCCGTACAATCCCGTACGGGATCACATCTCAGGGGTAAAGTCCAAGGCCCAAACCCCAAATATTCCTCTATGAATACTGGTAACGTCAAATATCATGTAGGCATTAATCACCTCATTTACCTTGTTTTGCTAAGGTTGAGGCTAACTTGGACGTTAGAGTGTCTTTGCAGGTACTCTCCCACCGTAGACTGAGTACAGAGAGTCACCAGAGTTCAATCCCGATCGAGTCCGAGAACTTGGAGCCCCGAGTCCAAGATCTTTGGAGCAACTGAGTCCGAGTTCCACTCTCGAACAAGTAAAATAATAAACAATAATGAATATGTACAAATAAATTTGGAAAAATAAAACAAACAAAAACATAATAGGGTGGAAAGATTATATACAAGATTACATACACATATACAAGCAAAAGAAAAACAAGGGTAAAACAAACAAGATTCGCAAAATCAATTTAGCCTCTGTTTGTTTTACCGTTGCAACAGTGCAAAACAATGGTTTCGCAGAATTGATTTTAAATCATTTTCGTCCAACGCGCTTTGTAAAATGTGCATCACTCATCTCAACCATTCATTTATAGAATCAATTTTATTCAACTGTAAACCAAACAAACACTTAATAGGTTTGATTCTCAAAATTGTTCTAGTGAAGAAGTTGTAGTCTGTTGTAATCTAAAAAATATTTAATTATTAATAATGAAAGAGGGGCCACACCAATTTTATTAGATTAATTAGGAAAAATGAGAAATTTAAAAATTTTTATCTTTAAAAATTTATTCGAGTTTGGGTTTCGATTGTACATGGAGAAGGATAAAGTCTAAACCACAAATCACTTTTAACACACCCACCCATTTTGCAAAATAAAATATTTGTCTTACCTGTTTAAAGAAAAATTAAGTATTTAAAAAAGATATTCATATCATCTAATTCATATGTTCCTTCCTAACTTTAGGTTATTTACTCAATTGAAAAAACATTACACAGAGTGAAGGGTAGATCAGGGTAGATAATGCTATTATCCTGAAAGAAATTATTCATTCTTTTACTCGTCTTAAAGCTCGTGAGAAGTTTATGATTTTAAAACTTAGCTAAGTCCTATGATTGTTTAAAACTTAATTTCTGAGTGCATTTCTGCCAGCTCTCTCTGTTAATTGGAATGGTGTCCCTACAGCGGCTGTTAACCCTTCTAGAGGTATCCGGTAGGGGATCCACTATCTCCAATCCTCTCCTCTTTGTGGGTGTGATGCAGCTTGTGGGGTCTCATTAGCGACAGCTATGGACGGTTTATTATTGGTTTTTCATGTTATTTGGGTGTTTGTTCTGCTGAAGCTTGGGGCTCCTTCATGGTCTAAAAATTGCTGGGGATTGTGGTTATAACCAATTGGTTTTAGAAATGGACTCCAAAGTAATATGTGATTTGGTATCTATATCCTGTAATGTGGAGCATCATTGCTATTCTATTGTGCGTGACATGACGTGGGTTCTCAGCTTAGAGAGGATTATCAGGGGTGGCTATGTCTCATTTTGTTCGTGTGTAGTTTTGCTTCGGTTTGTTTGGGATTTTAGCCCCGTTGATAATAAAAAAAGTTTAAATGGGCTTTAAGCCCCGTTCATAATAAAAGAATTTAAACATGTTTTTAGTTATTCGAAAATTAGTAAATTTTATGTTTAGTCTCTATAAATTTTTTTCATTTAAGTTTAGTTCTTCAATAATTTTTCGTTTTTAAGTTTAATTATTTTCGTTAATTAGTGTTGTTATGTGAAGATATGACATTGTTACAATATATTGACGTGTATCTATTTATGCTTATGTGGCTGTCACGTTAGATTTTGTTGAAATTATTTTGTCCCAATTTTTTTAATTATTAATTCTAATATTAATTATTTTAATATTTAAAACAAAAAATAATAAATCTCTCTCATTTTTTAGTACCGTATATATATCATGGAAGAAGAATATTTTAGTGAGGAATTGGAGAGTTGTGATGATATATACGGTACTAAAAAATAAGAGGGATTTATTGTATTTTTGTTTTAAATATTAAAATAATAAATATTGGAATTAATAAAAAAATTGGGAAAAATTAATTTCAACAAAATCCAATGTGGTAACCACGTTAGCCTAAATAGACATGTCAACATACTGTAACAGTGTCAGGTCATCATTTAACAACATCAACTAATTAATGGCAAGGATTAATCTTGGAACAGAAAATTAATGAGGGACTAAATTTAAGTGAAAAATTTTATAGGAACTAAACACAAAATTCACTAATTTTTAAGAAATTAAAAATATATTTAAACTTCAAAAAATATAAAAATTAATAACACCCCACCCGAAAGAAACTTTACAAGTTAGTGTGCAGTTTATTTTATATAAAATCAAACAAGAATAACTTATAAGTTAAGTGCAACACTCAAATAACAGTACTAGTTGAATTAACAAGATTAAAACATAAAAGTCATTATATGATGTGGCCTTTAATGATCATGTGACCTATGTGTAACTTTTAATCTTGACCATTTGTATGGCCAAGATTTATTCCTATGTTTTCATATAAAAAATGCATTCTCCATGATACACATCCTCTCTCTCTCTCTCTTTATATATATATATATATATATTATATATATATATATATTAATGGATCATTGTATTAAGTAATCCACCGTTAGATTGAAAGTTATTATCATATAGATCATATATATAAAATTTTACGTTAATTCGAAATGATTTGATATGTCATTGAGATATCTTAAGATTAACGTTATATATTTGAAATATATGAAAAATCAAACCATTTGATTATCAAGTTATTAGTGTTAAAGTTTTATGAAGTTTGACACGTATAATCATGATAATGAATAAACATAATTCAACAGTTGAATTACTTAAAAACATATTCGAATTGTAATTATTATCGGTGTAATACTTAGTGTAACTTACATTGGTGTAAGTTGAACCCTCCTCTATATATATATGTATAAACAAATAAAACCTAATCAAATTAACCTTTTATTTTGATATTTTCATTTTTAAAATATATATAGAGACAAATGAAATTTGGTCAAATTAACGTTTTATCTTCATATGTTCTTTAAATATATACTCGTGATAATTATAAAAATCTTTTAATCACTTCACAAAAATTAAGGAAGTTAAATTAATTTAGTTGGTCATAATAAATTTGTCAAGATATATTTCATTTTTTTCCAGAATTACCCTTAAAGTTATTGAGATACATTATCTTTCTCTTTCCATCTAATTACTTCGTGAAAAATGCTAGTAACATACTCTTTCCAACATAATTATGATGGGTTGAAAGTCACAATGGTCCCACCACATTGGGAGTGAGACCCATGTGAATATTAACCAATCACAAAAAGTGTATTAGAAAGTGTGTTGGTAGTACTCCTCATTATTTCATTATCTCATTCTCTCTATTAATAAATTACTTACCTGTCTTCAGTACTAATGAAAAATTCTTGTCAAAAAAATAATTAATACATGAGACTTTTTGAAAAGGTTTTTATAAAAAGAAACAAAACCAACTCTCAAAAAAGATTATCATAATTAGGATAAGAGGGAGCATAGGAGAATGAAAAATAATTACACAATAAAGCTTTAAAATCCAAAAAAAAAAAATAAGTTAATGTAAAGTAACTTATTATTTTAATAATAATTCTAAACAAGCCAATGATTGTTATGCAACGGAGAATTAAACGAAATAAACAATGACATAAAATAGCAATAACATGATCATAAAAATTCAAATGTCTCACACAATATTACAACAGTGATAACCTATAATTAAAGTGGTGATATTTATCTATAAAAGAATATAAGCCATACTCACATATATCAAACATAAGATGAGAATATAAAACATAAGTATATAGAGAAGAAAAATAAAAATTCTTAAATTATAATTTTACCCTCCATTTGTTCATGCCCATGTCCTTGGTTCTCTTCTTTATGTTTTTCTCCTCTTTGCTAGCTCTTTTCCCTTTCCTTTCTCTCTCTCCCTCCCTTTACTCATTTCAATAGCCCCTTTTAAGTATTTAAATACATTCAGTGTGCCTCTGACTTTAATTACACAATAATCCAACCATGGATAAATGTAGTCAAGACTTAATTTCGATCTCCTATTATTTCCCCATCCAACTTTCTTTGATAAATTTTCTTGATTTCTTCCCATCTTTGTCATCTAATTAAAAAAATTATTTAATCACAATCCTTGTAGATTGAATTCACATATTCTCTTGAATTGACAACGATATCCTCATAAATCACCCCCAAATTCTCATGATTTGGAAATAGGATTTTCATTTATCACCTCGCACAATATGTGATTGTATTAAAAGAGTAAAGGAAAAAAGAATAAAATTAATGTAATTAGATTACCCATTTAAATAGAGAGAAAAATTCTTGATAAAAATATATCTCAGTTGATAAAAGAAATTCTCAATGAAATTTTGTTCCTTTAATTATTCTTGATAAAAAAGTATGTTTTTTTTATGAACTAAAATAGAAGATCCAAAGATTAATGAAAAGTTCTCCTCTAGTGTAATACCTTCTCTTTTCCCTTTTCTTTAATTTTTAATAACTAATTAAAATTCTACTACCTCAGGTTTGTTTATAAGAAATAAAAGTTGTCTTTTATTGGTCCTAAATGTAAGAAACATATATAGTACTATTTTGAGTTGTATTAATTATTATGAAGTTTATACCCTTAATTTACTCTCAACTATACTTGTATGTTTCCTATATACTACACTATTTTCAATGACCATCTATTTGAGCATGAGTTACTACTATAATGTTGACCTTAATTAGGAGTAATTTTACCACTATTTTAATTATTTAATTAATATTGAGAGTATTTCTAAAATAGAATTTAAGATTATGACATTACTAATTACAATTAATTAGTTTCAAGGCTGTTCATTGGTCTTGATGATTTAGCCCTATGTTATTTATAAATAGGATTAGAGGTAGTATTATTATTTCTTTTATTTTTTTTTAATTTTTAAATATTAATTCGAGAGTATCCACTCAAAATAGGGTGTTCACATGGCTACAAACTACAAAGGAAGGTAAAAAATCATGCTACGCCAACTAAGATATGTCAATAGTCAATGGTAAATTATAAGGTGATGTGGCAAGATATGACAGGGACTAAGCAGACACGTGACCTAAAATATGACATGACACAGAAATGGTCTATAAGCGTGTGAAGTTGTCATAAACGCGAGTGAGTCATTAACACTAACACGTAAGCATTATTCAAAGGGCGTGTTGAGCGCGTGCTGACGCGTGAAGAGCCCGTGTAGGTGCATGTGTGCAAGGTTCGATAGACATGAAAAATTGAGTTCCTATAAATTGGGACATCATTAATGTCTTGGTGTGGTTTTTCAAAAGTTGTCTCAAAATGCGTGGAATAATACAGACAATCGTTGTTTTGCTGGTCGAGGGTGTTTCTGGCAGCATGTGATCACTCCAAATTAAAACACAATGAACCGAAGAATTTGCACAAGAGATGGTAGAGACGTTGCGGAAATGATATTGAAGTATTTATAACCAAAATGTACTCCCTATTTAAATTGGACTCTCTTAATATAGTGAATAATGATTCAATAATCATAAATACTGACAAATATTTACAAAGAAATACTCTATATGTATGTATGTATATGCAAAATAAACCCTAATCTTAATGGGTTCAAAACAATACAATCTAATGTATTAAAATAAAATACCTACTAAAATAAATAAAATCATTTGTAACCGTTACAAATCAAAACCCTAATGATCAAAATCCCAATAATCAAATCTTTAATTTCAAATCAAGTAACCAGTAATCTGAGTTCGGATCATGGTGGGACCCACCACATGCATGCCCTCTCTCTTTCTCTCTCCTACTCGATCCCTCCGGTACTGAGGAGGAGAGAGACTCCAGTCATCTACATCATGTTTTTGTCAATAAATATGACTTTTTTTCATGAATTATTCACTTAAAAAATCCATTCTGAATATTACGATACTCGTTGATAGATTTAAATACGAAATAATTACACTTTAATTAATAATTATAATTTCAATAATAATAATAATAATAATAATAATTAATTCTTTGATTCAAAAAGTAGTGTTCCGGCCACGGGTTCCCCATCCAACATTTACATACCTTTTGTTTGTATGAGAAAACTCGTGCTTTAATAATTGAGTAAACCATCACTTTAGTCCCTGACTTTTTCAGAGTCAGACACTTTAGTCCTTGACTTATGGAAATACATAATTTAGTCCCTGACTTTGTTCAACATCCATCAGTTTAGTCCAAAACGTTATATTCCGTTAAATCATTGTTGATGTTGCAATCTGACTTGTCTCAAGGGTCCAACATCCATCAATTTAGTCCCTGACTTTGTTCAACATCCATCAATTTAGTCCCTGACTTTGTTCAACATCCCTGACTTATGTGTCATCATTTTCCTTGCACTCACCCCTCTATATTATATGATTATTAGCCCACCTCCATGGTTGAAACATCACAACTCGTGGATTTATTTAATTAATCTATAATACATAGTTGCATGCTAGCTGCATCCATAGACAAAGTATGCATATTAATTGCATGGCAGCATAAGATCATTTGTGCTTTTAGGAAGTTTTAAATTAAAAGTCACCACCAACTCCTCCAGAACCGCCACCATGCCCACCAACAACTCCTCCTCCAAATCCACCACTTTTACCACCTCCATAGCCTCCACCAGCACCAATGCCACCTCCATGGCCCCCGTCAGCACCACCTCCTATGCCACCACCATGTCCACCTCCAACTCCTCCACCTTTGCCACCTCCATAGCCTCCGCCAGCACCACCTCCGATTCCTCCACCTTTGCCACCTCTGGCTCTACCTCCGATAGAATAAATAGAATAAACTTGCATACTATTTTTCCTCAAAATTTTCAAACATTACTCTTGCATTTTTATGACCTATTAATAATTGGATTCTTTGACTACTGTCATTTTAAGTGATCAAATTTGTTGAGTGTGTTGTTCTTTTTGTCTCATTGTACTTGCTCTACTTGGATTTTTCACATCTATGTCATTTGAACCTCCTTCTCACTCTCTATGTATCTCCTTATATTTCTGTTTAGGTGTTTTTAATTTCTGGGTATATGTATTATTGTATTTAAGCTTGTGCATTGTTGCTCAAATTAAAAAATTGAATTGGATTAGCTCAGATTTTGGGAGTAACTGGGTTGTTATATTATGCACAGAAGAGGTGGCTATGAAAAAGAGAGGGGTGAGTGCAAGGAGAAGGATGACACATAAGTCAGGGATGTTGAACAAAGTCAGGGACTAAATTGATGGATGTTGAATAAAGTCAGGGACTAAATTGATGGATGTTGAACCCTGAAGACAAGTCAGATTGCCACATCAACAGTGACTTGACGGAATATAACGTTTTGGACTAAATTGATGGATGTTGAATAAAGTCAGGGACTAAATTGATGGATGTTGAACCCTGAAGACAAGTCAGATTGCCACATCAACAGTGACTTGACGGAATATAACGTTTTGGACTAAACTGATGGATGTTGAACAAAGTCAGGGACTAAATTGTTTATTTTCATAAGTCATGGACTAAAGTGTCCGACTCTAAATAAGTCAGGGACTAAAGTGATTGTTTACTCTTTAATAATTAGAGTCCGTTTTTTTTAATATTATTACCTCCTATCGTTTAATAAGAAATGAAAGATTAAAATGATTTGATCAAAGAAATACATTTATTGTCATAATTAAATCTAAATTTTATTATCAGAAACACCTATAATCAATAATGAATATACCATTTCACATTGAATGGGTGAATGCTCATTAACATATAACTTACATTAATAAATTAAGGATTTTAAAAAAATAATTAATATATTTGAAAATGGATATATATATATATATTAATTAGGGAGAAAAAGCCCCATTTTTTTTTAAATTTCTTCTATCGACTCAACTTAACAAATTCATAGGGTATTATTTTTTCATATATAATTCAAAAAAATTTCTCCTAATAATGGTTAAATGAAGATAACTATCACTGTATAAAAATCAAGAGAGTTTAAGTTTTATGTATAAGGTATGGTATTAATTAAATTTTTAATATTAAATATTTAACATTTTATACAGTGACGGTGAGGCAAGAAAATTTCTTTTCAAACAATGACGGTGAGGCTCCAAAATTATTGGGCTAGGGACGACCATTTTAATGTTATCGACATGCCAAATGACTGCTTTCTGGTTCAATTTTCGAATGAGGAGGACTACAAGTTTGCCTTGTTTGAAGGTCCATGGATGATAGCAGACCACTATCTAATTATCCATAGGTGGTCGCCGTTCTTCTTCCTGGAGAATTTGACCATTTCAAAAGTGGCAGTGTGGGTTAGGATTCCTAACCTCCCCATAATGTTTTTTCATCACCGGTTTCTTTTGAGAGTGGGCAGAAAACTGGGCCAGCTTCTGAAAATTGATCGAACCACATCTATACATTCCCGCGGTAAATATGCCAGGATCTGCGTGGAAGTTGATTTGTCAAAAAAATTGGTTCCCAAGGTGAAGGTAATGGGTCATGAATTATTTTTAGAATATGAAGGATTACACCTCATTTGTTTCAGGTGTGGCAAGTATGGGCACAAGCAAGAATTTTGTCCTGAACCTCAAGCTTTAATGGTGGCGCATCCCTGTGAAATGGAGCAGACAAGATCTGATCCTGTGATTCCTCCGCAGCCTAGAATGGGCAACGAGTCTACAGAGCCCATCTCTGAAGCTAAGCAAATGGATAATCATACTTCCCTGTCCCTTTCTGGTGGTTCAAATCAGGAAGATCATTTTGGACCATGGATGATAGTCAAGAAACAACAAAGAAGACGTCAAAATCTCGTGGTTGATGAGGGGGGCCAGAGTCAACAAGCAAAGGTTGGAAAGGGGTCCAGATTCGATATCCTGAATGAGGAAGCTCAGAATGTTTCAAATGCGCCAGTGAATGAGCCTAAGGATGTGGCTGTTCTTGGGAGTACCCCGGGTCCAAAAGATGATTCTTTTTTGTCCAAGCCCATTGTTCAGAGAGTTCGTAACTCTACAGGGGGAAAAATCCCCAGTCTGGACGAAATAAAATGAAGGATCAAAGGAAAGATAATAAAGCTAAGGGCCCCTTGGTGGGGTCGGGCAAGGGCCCATTATGCCATCCTGACCCCAAGTCCGAACCTACTTTGGTGAGAGCTAAATCAGGTCCTGTCATGGAATCCACTGAGCCTCAAGATAATAAAGCGGAAGAAAGAGAGATTTTTGCTCTGATGAAACAATACCAAAAGGAAATTAAGGAATATTTCCTATCCTCTAAAGCCATTTTCCAGAATAGTGCAGTGCCACCTGATTGTGATACTCTGCGATTTCTCGAGAATCAACATAGCGATATGGGTTTGCATCCCAAGCCTCTGAAACCTCCTGATCAGAGCCCAGATGAGCCATGCATCCAGATTGGTGTTCCTATTGGGAGCGAAGGGCAGGACTCTGAAATCATGCAAGTTGATGATCCTAATGCTTGTAACCCAGCTCAGCTAGGTAACCATAATTCCAATGTTTTTCCATGAACTTGATCATCTGGAATTGTAGGGGTATTAGAGACAAGTGTTTTCCCAGATTAATTAGGGATTTGCAAGGTAAGTATGGTGCTTCTTTTATTATCCTGTTGGAAACCCATTGCTCTGAAATGCAAGCTAAGAATGGCTATCTCTTTGTTCATTCTACGGGTCATAGTGGTGGTATTTGGTGTTTATGGGATCCTATTGATTGGGAGGTGAATGTTCTGAATAGCTCTGACCAGTTTATTCATATGAAAGTCAGATGGCAGAATAATGAGTGTTGGTTCCTTACTGCTATTTATGCTAGTCCTTATATTTTGAGACGTAGGAGTCTTTGGGATGATTTGCGCAGCATTCACACACAAATTGTTGGTCCCTGGTGCCTTGCTGGAGACTACAATTCTATTAGATTCTCTCATGAAAAAGTTGGGGGGAGTGTTTCTTATCATTTGAAGAGTAGTGAGGATTTTAATGAACTGATATCTGATTGTCAACTTCTTGATGCTGGATTTGTTGGCTGGCCTTTTACTTGGAAAAGAAAGGATCTCTGTGAAAGACTTGATCGTGTCCTGGTCAATTTAGATTGGCGTCTAAGATTCCCAAATTCTTTTAATATTCACCTTCCGTTCCTCAAATCTGATCATGTGCCTCTTTGGATTCGTTTTAAAGATTAACCCCGATCTAATAGGGGTCGTAGGCCCTTTAGATTCATTGTGGCTTGGCTTAGTCACCCCTTTTTCTGCTCTGAGGTTGACAAAGCTTGGAATTCTAATTTTGATTGGAACTAGAATCTGGAAAATACTAAGTCTCAGTTACAATTTTGGAATGAAAAGGAATTTGGTAGCATCTTCAGGCGTAAGAGATCCTTACTAAATAAGTTAAATGGTATTGCGCGCAAGCTGGCTTCTTCTTTAGGCATGAACCCTTATCTTATTCAGCTTCAACATTCCCTTTGGAAAAAGTATGAAAATGTTCTTCTCCAGGAGGAGCTTCTGTGGTTTCAGAAATCCCGGTGTAAATGGCTCCAATCGGGAGATAAAAACACGAAATATTTCCATGGTACAACTATTGTTAGACGCAAGAGAAATAGGATTGAAGCCTTACAAGATGATAATGGTGTGTGGATCCATGACCAAGACATCTTGGAGAATCTGGCTATTGATTACTTTAAGAATCTTTATAGCCCCGACCAGCCTGTGTGTCCTTTCTCTATGCGTGGCTGCTTCCCAGCTATCCCCTCTATTGTTTTTGACAAATTGAAAAGCTCGGTTTCTGATGCTGAAATTAAGCAAGCAGTTTTTGATATGGGTGGTCTCAAAGCTCCTAGGAAGGATGGTTTTCACGCCCTTTTTTATCAAAGTCGGTGGGATACTGTGGGAAAATCTCTATGTTCCTTAGTTAAAAGCATCTTTGAAGACCCTAGCAAAGTGAAGGATATTAACATCACTCTTCTTGTTCTCATTCCGAAATCTGAGGGTGCTAGCAATCTCAAGCAATTCAGGCCTATTAGCCTCTGTAACGTATCCTACAAAACTGTTTCTAAAATTATTGCTTCTAGATTAAAAACTGTTATCCCTCTTTTAATTAGCCCTATGCAAAGTAGTTTTGTTCCTCATAGATTTATAGGTGATAATATAATAATAACCCAGGAGGTCATTCACTCTATGAGAACTAAAAAGGGTAAAAAGGGTTTTATGGCTATCAAATTAGACCTTGAAAAGGCGTACGATAAGCTTAGTTGGAAGTTTATTGAGGATTCCCTTATTGATTGTGGGATCCCCAATTATCTCTATAATGTTATTTTGCACTGTCTATCTTCTCCAGTAATGCGGATTATCTGGAATGGGGAATTGACGGAAGCTTTCTGGCCAAAACAAGGAATCAGACAGGGAGATCCCTTATCCCCATATATCTTTGTTCTGTGCATTGAAAGATTATCTCAGTTAATTTCTAATTTGGTGGAGCAGGATATTTGGCACCCTATTCAGCTAAATAAAGGGGGGCCTAAGTTGTCTCATCTATGTTTCGCTTATGATATTGTGCTTTTCTCGGAAGCTAGTTTGGAGCAGGTGCATGTTATTTCTCAATGTCTTCATAGCTTCTGTGCAAGTTCGGGCCAATCCATTAACAAAGAGAAAAGCAGAATTTTCTTCTCCAATAATGTGTCTGAAGATTTAAAGGACAATATTAGCAATGAATTTGGTATCCTTAGCACTGAAGATTTGGGGAGGTACCTTGGTGTTCCCCTCTTTCATTCTCGGACATCCCATCAGCATTTCAACTTTATCATTGAGAAAGCTCAGAAAAGAATCAGTTCCTGGAAGATTAACTCTCTTTCCTTTGCTGGTAGAGTTACGTTAGCACAATCTGTGTTGCAAGCCTTACCTGCCTACACTATGCAGACTTCGTTGTTGCCCCAATCAATTTGCAACAAGCTTGACCAATTAACTAGGAATTTCATTTGGGGTGAAATTGATAACCGCAAGCATATTCATATTGTTAGCTGGGACAAGGTCTGTCGTCCCAAATTAATTGGTGGTCTGGGGATCAAGTCTTCTTCTCTGGTGAATAAAGCATTCCTAATGAAAATTAGCTGGAGAATGATATCGAATAAGGAGGACCTCTGGGCGCAAGTTCTCTGGAGCAAATATGGTTGTGGTGCAGATTCTATTCCTATCGTTATGTCTCGGGCGTGTGCGTCGAATCTGTGGCGTGGTGTTTGTTCAGTTTGGACTAAGGTGTTGCATAATATATCCTGGAGAGTTAACTCAGGACGTGAGACGTCTCTTTGGAGTGATAGTTGGGTCCCTAATATAGGCCCTCTGCAGCTGATGGTGAATGATGATTTAATTGATAATTTAACTGCTAAAGTCTCGGACTATCTGGATGATAATGGTGATTGGGATATTCTGAGACTGCATGGGGTTCTTCCTCCCAGTATTCTGGTAAAAGTGCAGGCCATGATTCCCCCTTCCATTGAGAATGGAACTGACGTAATAGCTTGGGGCAAGAAAGCTGATGGTTCTTTCACTGTGGCTGCAGCTTACAGTAAGCTTGTTGGCTTTGATAATCTGTCTCCGTCTAGGAAATTCAAGCAGATTTGGAGTTGGAACGGGCCTCAAAGAATCAAAACTCTTCTTTGGAAAATTAGTAACAATGCGCTCTTAACTAATGTTGAGCGTTTCGTAAGCACTTAACCAATAACTCAAAATGTCCCAGATGCCTGGATAATGATGAAGACAGTCTGCATGTGCTGCGTGATTGCTGGTTTGCTAAGGAGTTATGGTCTCGGTTCATCCCAAATACGAATTGGAGGGAATTCTCTCAATTGAATTTGCAAAGCTGGGTAGAAGATAACATTTCCATATCCAAGAGGAGGGACTCAGATAGCTGTTGGTCGCTAACTTTTGGTGTGGTTCTGGATCAGCTGTGGATGGAAAGAAACAAACTTATTTTTTAGAACAGTGCGAACTCTGTTGAATCTGTCTGGCATAGGACAATTCACATTATTGAGGATATCCGGGTGGCTTACGGAATTAATAAGTCTCCTAGATTAAATAAAAGTATGGATAGGGATTTATATATTCGATGGATCCCTCCGTCTTCAGACTGGCTCAAATTAAATACTGATGGTGCGATGGTGCATTCTGATAATTCAGCTGGTTGTGGAGGAGTGCTTAGAGATCACTGTGGTAGATTCATTGGAGCCTTCTCTTCTTTCTTAGGGGATTGTTCAATTCTGACGGCAGAACTGAGAGCTTTGTGGCTTGGGATCAAGTGGATCATTAAGAAAAATATCTCGAAAGTTATTATTGAAACTGATTCTATCACTGCCTTTCGCTTTGTTTAGCTTGGTTGTCATTATGCACACATAAGCCATTCCTTGGTGGAAGATATTCGGAAGTTATCTACCCATATTCCTGATTTAATTTGGAATCACACTAAGAGGGAAGGCAACTTTCTTGCTGATGCTTTTGCTAGTTATGCTATTAAGTGTAAAGATCCTTGGATTGAATTTTCCTCGGTTCCTATTTTTGCTTCTCCTTCTTTCATTGCGGATGTAACGGGGACTGCGTTTAGGCGTGGTTTCTATAATAGCTTGTAATTTTTTCTCTTTTGGGGTTGTTTCCCCCGTGATGCACCCAAAAAAAAATAAGGATCCGATAATTAGTATCTTACTGAATCAATAAATAAAATGTTTTATTAGAAAGTATGGTATTAATTAAATTTTTAATATTAAATATTTAACATTTTAATAAAAAAATTATATTTTAATTTATTAATTAATTACTACGTGAAGGACATTCGTTAACTTCTGTATCTAGAAACGACCTATAAAATCACTAGGAAGAAAGGTTGATAATGGTCAATTATAAAGAGAGTAGAGGTGTTGATGGGGAGTTGGGACTATTTTTTGCTTGTACCTAACTAGTATCCACCATGGCGATGCACGGATTTATTATCCAAATAAATATTTAATTTTGAATTTTAATAATATATTTAACTTATTTAATATATGTAAATATTAAATCATAAGATTAATTAATTTTTAATATTTAATTCCATACTTGTTAGTAGATTAAGTAACTAATAAACAAAGTAAAATGGATTTGGAAATATGAAATAGTCACATTTAATAATTACAAATTAAATGAACACTATCGACAATATTACTTCATTTAAATTTTTTGAAACACTTTCTTGTAGACAATGTTTTTTTGTAACATTACAACACTTAAAGTTGTCACCACATATAAGAATCCTAAGTCTTTGTTAAGACTTAACCCGAGATACAACAACATATAATTGACCATGAGAGAGAAAACAGGTATTGGTAAATACACACCAACATGTGATAATGTCTTGCTTTGACTTTTATTAATGGTCATAGCAAAGCAAAGAAAAATGGAAACTGTCTTCGTTGAAACTTTAAAAGGGTGAGAATTTTAGAGGAAATTAAATTTATTCTCTAATGAATACCTTTGTTCCCAAATGTGTTCCCGTAATAACGATTTTTCCAATGACATTAGAACCTAACTAATCAACTATTAATCTAGTTTCATTGCAAAGTCCAGCGGATATATCAAGATTCGTCATTAGGATAACAATCACTTCAATCTTTAACACTAACATATGATCATGAAGCCCAGAGCACCTAATATCATTTAAGAATTCAGTTGTCAACCAATCAGCTTCAATACCGACTTCCTCATCCACCTTCCGCATAGTATCAGAACTCAAATACATCCTTTCTTCTCCTAGAAATAATGTCATGACATATTCATTGACGAAGTAAACAACATCAAATGAAGGAGCAAAAATTGCTTTATCCTGAAACTATTCTATGTTTTCAAAAATTGATAGCAAATTAGGATAGGCAAAGGAAACTATATCTCTAATTGTATTACCTGTAGACTTTATCAATAAAGCATCTGGTATTTCAATATTAGTTTGATCATCAATAATTCACATCAATATTAGTATGACATGTAATCTTGTTCAATATAAATTTAATACTACATATATAGATGTAAAATTAAAGGTTTATTTCATCAATCACATTTTAAAATTATTTTAATATAAAAATGAGATATTCATTCATTTAGAGTACTTAGAGTTTAATACAATGTCTCAAAGAATAAAAAAATTATATTCCAATAATAAATAAATTGATAAAAGGATTTAATAAATATACACTGTCAGTGTAAATTAATTTTACACAGTCATCCAATGATGTGTTGACACATTATTTAATGAGTTTAATGACATATGAGGTGTCATATTCATTAATTGATGTAGCAAAATATTATAGAATGACAATGTAAATTTCTTTACACTGACAGTGTATAGTAATTAAACTCTTGATAAAAATAATTGGGAAGTAATCTTTTTGTTAATTTATCATCTAACATATTTCTTACTTGACATGTATATAATTGATCTTTAATTGTGACCACAATTGTAAAGGTTCGACATTAAATTCAACTCATTCATTTCAAGTTAAAGCTCGTACGACATTCATTAATTACAAAATAAAAATGTCATTAGAAGAAAGAAACATTGAAAAGGAAAATCACAAAATCTTATAAAATGAAAAAATAAAAAAAATAGAATGTTGTTACACGATCTACAAATATTAACACAAATATTATTTTTAAAATTATATTAACAAATAGATCTATTGACATTTGTTGCACGGGTAATACAATTTTTTAATTTTCATATATAATTTAAATATTACAGTAATTATTTTTATAAAATAATGAAATTGTAAGAAAAATAAATTAAAATTAAATATATTTCTATCTTAAAAAATATTATGTTTTTTAATATTAGATAAATTATATTTTTCGTTCATGTTTTTCAGTTAACTTTAGACTTTGTCCCTGACTTTTACAGGCTTTTATTTTATATCCTTATACTTTTAAAACATTGTAATCGTAGATTCATAGTGCCTAACATTGGGTTCTGGGTTATGTTCTTTTTTACATATATTACTAAATTTTTATAATAAAATTAATTTAAGATATAGTCATACACATCAATTAGTAGAATATGAATATCATATTGTTATCATGTTTATAGAAAATAATAACAAATACATCATTAATGTAATAAATTAAAAATATATTCACATTTGAGATCTCACAATGTAATAATTTCAAAACTATATAAAAGTGTATGGAAAAAATCATTATTGGGAGAGCAAACCCCACTATGATATCGATATTTGTAACATCCTAAAATTTAGAAATCTAAAATTATAAATAAAATACGCATAATTATATTCCAATGACGTTAGTTGTAAAAATAGAAGTTTTATAATAATAATAGTGAATATTAATATAATTGTATTTATGATATAATAATAATATAATATTATAAATAGAGACATCAGATTATTAAGATTTTAAGTAAAATTAATGGTTATAAGTATAGTAATTATTATATTAATATAATAATATCAAGATTAATAAGGATAATATTATGAGAGAGATATGATTTAGTATTTTAAATTAGGATCAGATTTTAAAATAGGAATAATGAGATCACAAGGATTAAAGATAAGAATCAATACAAATTTAGGATAAGGTTTAATTATAAAATTTGAATGTAGATAGATAAGGATTTTGTAACATCCTAATAATTCCTAAAATAAAGGAATAAATAAAATAAAATAAGATTTATGAAGAAATAATAATAATATTATTATATTATTATATTTCAGAATAAGGTATTATTTAATTAAAAAGGGTAACGGGTGGGTTGGAGTAGGCCCAACTCAGTTAGATATTTAAATAGGGGGAGGGTTATCTATGTCACCCTATTAGTTTTCAAACGTCAGATAACCAAACCCTAGGAGGAGAGAAGAAACTTCACAAGGAGGAGGTGCCGCAGAGTAGATCAGCAAGAGAGTTCTATCTTTCGTTTCTGATCGTCAACTCTAAGGTACAGGGGGGAAGGGTACTGCTTGTATGTGTATGTGTGAGTGCTTGGGTAGTGAGAGCAACCATAATACCCTCTAAGAATTCTAAATTTGAGAACCTATCTGTGAATCATGTGTTGTGCGTTTGGAATGTGTTTGATTTGATGTATGCATGTGATGACCTTGATGAATTGAGTGATGGTAGCGAGAATAGCGAAAAGGGATTAAATAAGGGTTTAGCGATTAGGAACCATAATTGATTAGATATGATAATTTGTAGTAAAGATTGATGATTTCAACAATATTGTTCGGTAAAAACGTGTGGGATTGAGTTAAGAACATTAAGAACTGAGTAAGGGTTGAAGAGAAGGGTTTAAAAGGGGTAAAAATCGCAAGAACAACGTTCTCGAGTCGCCGATAATCGATTACAACAGTCTGTAATCGATTACAGGGTTTCTCTGGGCAGTGTTGAGTGAGTTTGAGTTTCTAGTAATCGATTACAAGGGTCCTGTAATCGATTACCAGAGAGTTGAGTTGTTGGTAATCGATTACAGACAGCCTGTAATCGATTATCGGGCCTTGACAGCTTTCTCTCCTGCAAAAGAATGCGTCTGTTAAGGGTGAAAACGAGCTCGAAATACTATCATATAGCATATCAAACTGAAGCCCCGGATCTTAACTTTCTAATAGAAGTGGAATCGTCTTAATTGGACACCTAAAACTCTAGATATTTCCAAATTAGTGCACCAAGGTCATTAAACTTAAAACTTGAAGACTCCAAAATTGAGTAACGGTCTTTGGTAATCGATTACAGCTGTGTGGGAATCGATTACCAGATCAAAATGTGTATGAGAGTGTTGTTTATGTAATGATTGTGATCCTTTAATTATGTGGTGTTAATTATACAAATTGTTTGTGGAATTGAGAGATTAAATTAGATGTATATAGTGTATTAATTGTGGCATGAGTATTGTGATGCGAATAATTTATGTGATGTCTTATGTCTATAATAATTGTTATGTGATATGGTGTGATTAGAATAATAGAGATTGTATGAGATATATGTGAATTGATGATAATGTATTGAGCATAGAGATTGTATGAGATATATGTGAATTGATGATGATGCATTGAGCATAGAGATTGTATGAGATATATGTGATTTGATGATGATGCATTGAGCATAGAGATTGTATGAGATATATGTGAATAGATGATGATATATTGAGCATAGAAATTGTATGAGATATATGTGAATTGATGATTATGCATTGTGCATAGAGATTGTGTGAGAGATATGATGTATGACGATTGCATTGAGCATAACATGGAGATATGAGATGTGTGTGATGCATAAGCCAGACGTGGCTAGCATATGCCCTAGAGTGGGGGTGACGACCATGATGAGGGACATTCGATGCATTTACTCTAGAGAGGGAGTGTTTACAATGCGAGTCATCTAGCCCTAGAGTAGGGGTGATGATGATGGGGGTCGAATATCTTTGCACGGGCCTAGAGAGGGGCGTATAATTGTGCAGCCTATCAGCCAGAGTGGGCGTTAACGGTAGGGCCATCATTGGTAACAACTAAGAGGATTGATGAGGTACGCCCATTGTGCGGAGTACCGAATCATGATCCTTGGGAGGTGTTCTGTGTGCATGATCATAGAGTGAGCATACATGGCATATATTATTGTGTAAAGTGTGAATTTATATTTATGAGAATTATGTGTAAAGTGTAACGAGTGTATTCTTGATGATTGAGAAGTGTGAATTATATATTTGTGATGAGATTATTGATGATTATTATGTGATGAGGTTAATGATGTTGATTATGTGTTGGGTGGGGACAAGGTAGCCTTCGACATTGTTGTAGTTTTGTATTTCAGATTTTATAATTTTGTTATAGTTAGTTAGTTAGTTGATATGTGTTGTTTTGGGTTGTTAAGTGTTGTTGTGATTGGTTGTGAATCAAACCTTTAGTGTATAAATACATTACATAATGAATGAAATAGATATCTCAGCTTTTCATAAAAAATAGTTTCCACGGTCAAGTTTTATTACGTGGGAAGCCTGTGTTTTCCTCTGTTTTGAGACTGTTCAAGAAACGTGGTCACACAAATTTCCAGGGGTTCCCCGTGGATCTGTCTGTAAGTTTCTTTTCTTCCCAACAAATTGGTATCTAGAGCTTGTACAATCCGGGACCTGCACTGTGATTTTGCTGCGCACAATGGAATCCTCTAATGGAAATTTCCCAGGTACTTTACCAGTTCTTGAAGGTGGCAAGAACTTGGATCAATGGTGTGCTAAGATGAGAGTGATCTTTGGCTATCAAGATGTGCTTGATATTGTCAAAGAAGGAGTACAAGAAGTGGGTAGTGGAGCAACAGAGGCTCAGAAGGCTGCGTACAAGGAGCCCAAGAAGAAAGAGTGCAGAGCTTTGTTCATTATTCATCAAATTGTGGACATGGGAAACTTTGAAAAAATTTCAGGTGCTACTATGGCAAAGGAGGCGTGGGAGATTCTTGAGAGAGCACATGCAGGGAATGACAAGCTAAAGAAGGTTCGACTGCAGACCTTGAGGAGACGGTACGAACTCTTACAGATGGAAGGAAACAAGGGAGTAGGAACTTATTTCACTCGGGTATTGTCTTTAACAAATTTAATGAAGAGCTATGGGGAAAGAAACTCAGACCAAATGATTGTTGAGAAAGTGTTGAGATCGCTGTCACCAAAATTCGATCACATTGTTGTTGCAATCGAAGAATCCAAGAATCTTGAAACCTTGAAGGTGGAGGAGCTGCAAGGTTCTTTGGAAGCCCATGAACAGAGAATGGCTTAAAGAAGTGTCGAGAAGTCCGCAGAACAAGCCTTACAAGTTCACAGTGTGAAGTATGAAGGTGAAGGGAGCAAGAACAAGAGAGGTCGGGGGAGATGGAAGAATAACAGAGGCAACAATAACCATGTTGGAGACAGAGAACGACTTGATCAAAGGTCTAATAACAATGGACCAAGAAGAGGTGGTGGTGCAAGCTTTAGAGGAAGAGGTGGCAAGAAGAAGGTGGATAAGAGACATTCAGTGCTTCAATTGTCAAAAGTGGGGTCACTATGCAGATGAATGTTACAGTAAGAAAGAACATAATAATGAGGCACAATTAGCCAAGGAAGATGACTCAGACTCAGATCAAGTGTTGTTAATGGTGACAACCAAGACTATTGAAGATAGTGAAAATTTGTGGTATCTTGATACAGGATGTTCATCCCACATGATTGGTAGAAAGGTATGAAAAGCAAAGTAAAATTTGTTGATCACAAAACTCTTGATGCTGAGGGAACTGGAGAAGTAGCAATAAGAAGCAAGGATGGGAAACAGTCTTTAATTTCGAATGTGTTGTATGTGCCAAATATGAAGAGCAACCTCCTCAACCTTGGACAATTACTAGAGAAAGGCTTCAAGATGGTGATGGAAAATAATGGGATGATAGTCTATGATGATAAAAACAGATTGATTCTTAGAGCACCTCTATCTAAGAATAGAACCTTTAGAGTGGAAATTCAGGTTTTGGAGCTAAAGGGAATCAAGCATGTGGTCAGGGTGCAGCGGAAATAAATGAATTCCCTCCCTTGTTATAATCGTTTTGCGAAAACACGAATCAAGGCATAAAAGGTATTGCAACGAAAGGTCGTACCTTATTAGGATTATAAACGAGGCAATAGCAGCCACGTCTCTAGTGGTGTCCACCCCAACAGCCGAACTAAAAAACCCTCCTCAACTCTACTAGTAGCCTTAGAGAGTAAAAAATGATTGCTCATGTGTGTCTGGGGTAGTGCATCTCATGCTCTATTTATAGAATGGTGGCTAGGGTTTTACCCCTTCACTCACTTAACCCTCACACTTATGGGCCTAGCCCATTATTTAATAATTCTAATTAAATTAAATTAGAATTATTATCCTTTTCCTAGTGGCTTGTTGTATGCGTGTGACCCAATAGGCTTTTAATATTTGGTTATGATATTAAAATAAAAACCTTTTTATATTTAATATCATAAATAGTGAGCGGCATCTAGCAATACATCACTATCCAAATATTGAGAATATCAACAACTTTGACGAATCCTATTTTATGATAATAATTTATATGATCTGTCCCTTTGTCCAAATATCTAATTGAACACAAGGGCAAGGATTGTGTTAACCTTGTATAGTTCAATTTATGTTTTTCTTGATCCCCAAGTAGACTGTTCAGAAAATAAACATCTCAGGTTTATCCTCCTGAGCATGGCCATGCATTTTGCAGTCTCACTTTATCAAGAGGCCTACAGATATAACTCCTGTTACATAGGAGGGACAAATCCCATCTAGGGCACTCACATTCCACCACATAATTTATTATATGTCCAAAAATCAACTTTATGATTACCCTATTACAGGTAACGTTTGATGATAATTAAAACATATAATTCCTTATGTAGGAATCGTAGTGATTTCAAGTCGAAGGACTTCATATAACACTTATCAATTTAAGAAACGTTCATGACACTTATGTAACAATCCATGCAACGTTCTTAAGGTGGGTCTGTCCAGTAAACCATTACTCTAAATGTGTACCTATGTGAGCACATGATATCTCATATCCATGATCTGTGAGATGTGATCATCAATGAACTCACATACTAGTCTAAATGCATCTTTGTCCTAAGATGATACTTGACTAGGGACTATTTAAGAATAACTCTTCATAAGATCTCACGATCAAGTCATCTACTTGATTTCTTATGAAATTTGAGCTTACTATTCTAAGGACATTAATTATATTCTAAAAGAATAAGTTGCCTTTATAAAATAACATGATACAAGTGATGGATGTTCATAAACATATAAGTCTCTAGTGCATATTCCTAACAATCTCCCACTTGCACTAGAGACATTCAGACATAACTCTTATGCCCAATGATCTAGTGTGCCCTTCTTGCTTCTGCTGCACAAGGGGTTTAATGGGTTTGTAACAGCGACTGTTTCTTGCTTTGAATTTTTCTAGCTCACAGCGCCACCATACTAACAAAACATATAACTTGATTGCGATCTTCAATTATCTTTGTCGGTTTGGAAGCTAGCATCAGTGTAACCCTTTACAAGAAGCTTTTCCTTTCCTCCATATTTCAAGAATGAATCCTTAGTTCTTCTCAAGTACTTAAGGATGTTCTTGACTGTTGTCTAGTGACCTTCACCAAGATCAGACTGGTATCTGCTAGTCATGCTTAAAGCATATGATATTTTTGGTTGAGTACATAACATGACAAACATGATAGATCCTATAGCGGATGCATAAGGAATCTTATTCATGCGACCTCTCTCTTCTTCACTGGAAGGAGAATGAGCCTTAGATAGGCTTATACCATGTGACATAGGCAAAGATCCCATCTCATAATCTTGCATGTTAAATCGTTTTAACACTTTGTTTATGTATGTACTTTGACTTAGGCCAAGTAATCTTCGAGATCTATCCCTATAGATCCTGATACCTAACACATAGGTCGTTTTGCCCAAATCTTTCATAGGAAAAACAATCTCTTAACCAAGTCTTTACAGACTGAAGGGTAGGAATGTCATTTCCTATGAGGAGTATGTCATCTACATACAAAACCAGAAAAATAACTATATTGTCACTAACCATTTTGTAGACACAAGGTTCATCCTCATTTTAATGAAACCAAATTGCTTTACAACTTCATCAAAATGAAGATTCCAGCTTCTAGATGCTTGCTTTAATCAATAAATTAATCGTTGAAACTTGCATACCTTTCCAGTATTTCAGGTATAACAAAAACTTCAAGTTGTGTCATATACACATCTTCAAGAAGGCTCCTATTTAGGAAAGTTGTCTTGATACCCATTTTCCAGATTCCATAATCATGGTAAACTGCAACAGCAAGCAAGATCCGAACAGATTTAAGCATGGCAACTGGGGAAAAAGGTTTCATCATAGTCTATACTATGAATTTGCGTGAAACCCTTTAGCCACCAACCGTGCTTTAAGGGTACTTACATTACCATCCATGCCAGTTTTCCTCTTTGAAAACCCACTTGCATCCTATGGGTTTTATCTCTTCGGGTGGCTCAATCAAGGTCCATACCTTGTTAGTGTACATGGAATCCATTTCAGATCTCATGGAATCAAGCCATTTCTCAGATTCTGGACTCAAAAGAGCTTCTTGGTAGATCACTGGTTCACCTTGATCCATTAACAATACATCCCTTTCCTGAGACACAAGGAAACCACATCTCTCAATTTGGTGACGTACCCTATCTGACCTACGCAAGTCTTGCGCTACTTGAGCAGGTGGCTCCACAACACTTTGTGGTATCTGCTCTTGTTCCATTACCAGCTCATTGCTACTCTGTGTTACTTGAATTTCTTCAAGTTCTACTTTCCTCCCACTTATTTTCTTAGAGACAGATTCCTTCTCTAAGAATACAACAGTCCTAGCGACAACCACTCTGCCTTTGCTAGGATTATGGAAGTAGTAACCCTCAGTTTCTTTTGGGTATCCCACAAATAAGCACTTATCTTATTTGGGTCCTAGCTTATCTGAAACTTGGCGTTTCTCATAAGCTTCACAACCCCAAATCTTCATAAAAGACATACCAGGTCGTTTCCCAGTCCATATCCCATATGGTGTCTTTATGATAGCCTTAGATGCAAAACGGTTTAATTTGAAGGCTACTGTTAACAAAGCATGACCCTAAAAGGAGTCGGGGAGATCAGTATGACTCATCATAGATCAAACCATATCTGATAGAGTTCGATTTCTCCTTTCTGAAACTCCATTCCATTGAGGTGTTCCAGGAGGAGTGAGTTGAGATGTTATCCCACTCTCTTAGATACTCATCAAATTGTTGGCCTGAGTTTTCTCCACCTCGATCTCATTGAAGTGTTTTGATGGTCTTGCCAAGTTGGTTTTATACTTCATTCTTAAATTCCTTGAACTCTTCAAAGGATTTGGATTTGTGTTCCACCAAATACACAAATCCATATGTACTGAAATCATCAGTAAAAGTGATGAAGTATTGAAAACCTCCTCTAGCCATTGTGCTCATGGGCCCATATACATCACTATGTATGAGGCAAAGAAGATCACCTGCCCTTTCACCCTTTTCCGGTGAATGGGGTTTGGTCATCTTCCCAAATAAATAAGATTCACATGTCTCAATTGATTCAAAATCAAATGAGTCCAAATAACCATCTTGGTGGAGTTTGGATATGCATTTCTCATTTATGTGGTCTAAGCAACAATGCCAAAGATAAGTCGGGTTCAAACCATTTATTTTGACCCTTATGTTATAGATAAGCACTTCCATGTCAAGAACATATTGTTCAACTTTGCACAACCATATCATTCAAATAAATTGAATTGTTCTTTATAAAAACACTCTTTTCTAAACAAGAAATGGAATTAAAATTCCCACTAATGGTAGGCACAAAATAACAATTATTTAGTTCAATAACTAGTCCAGTTGGCAAAGTTAAATAATAGGTTCCTACGGCTAAGGCAGCAACTCTTGCTCCTTTTCCCACAGGTAGGTCGACTTCTCCTTTAGCCAATGACCTACTCCTTTTAGATCCTACACATTCACACAAATGTGATATCCACATCCAGTATCCAATACCCAAGATGCAGAAGTAGGTAAATTGACTTCTATAACATAGATACCTGAAGTGGAAGTCTCACTTCCCTTCTTCTTGATCACCTCCAGATACTTTACACAGTTTCCAATGTCCTGATTAGCCATAGTGGAACCATTTTCCTTCCTTAGCTATCCCGCCCATAGGCTTCAAAGCAGAGGTACTAGGCTTGTCTTTGCCCTTGTCCTTTGAAATAGGGCTTCTTGAACTTCTTCTTGCCCTTGCCTTTTCCAGGTTGGACCATCAATATGGCCTTCCCTTTATCTTTATTAATGTTTTTGCTCAGTTGTTCTTAACATGCTCAGCAATTCTGGCAGTGGTTTGCCAAATTCATTCATGTTATAGTTCATGACGAATTGACTATAGCTGTCTGGCAACGATTGCAGGACAAGATCAGTGGCCAATGCTTGGCCTAATGGGTATCCAAGCCTTTCTAGGTTTTCAATGTACCCAATCATCTTGAGTACATGAGCACCTATAGGGCGTCCCTTTTGCCAGTCTATATTGATAAAGTGCCTTTGAGACTTTAAATCGTTCATGCCTAGCTTGGCCTTGATCAAGTCTCTTTAAATGTACAATCATATTGTACACATCCATGTTCTCATGCTGTTTTCAACATTCATGGTAGCAAGCATAAGGAAACCTACATCGAGAGCAACATCCAGATGCTTTCTAAAAGCATCCTTGCCAGCTTTCGAAGCATTTGCAGCGGGTGTTTCAGGAATAGGCCCTTCCAGGACATGCAGCCTTTTCTCATGCCTAAGGACAATCCTTAGGTCTCTATACCAGTCTAGAAAGTTAATTCCAGATAGTTTGTCCTTCCCAAGGATAGATCGCAGTAAAAGATTATTTATTGTGTTCAAAATTATGCACGTAAGTATCACAAAACATACTTAACAAGGTCTTTAATTAAATATGCCTCCCACTATTTTGATTCAAAATAAGTACCCTCAATATAAAGAATCAGAAAATCCCATCACTAGATTTTCTAGTGGGTCAAGATCCATATTTCACCTAATTTTAAGTCAGCTTTAGCTGATCGCTTAAGAAAAGGTTATTTAGGTAGGAACACACTTCCAATTGCATCTCATACAACTCTTGGATAGTCAGGTGAATAACTCTTATTCTAATTCATCTTATGAATTAATGCCTAACTTAGTGCCTCTAGGTTTTTCAATCCTATTGAATATACCTAGTTAAGTCAAAACCCAATGTTTGACAGTTGGATATTACTTTTTATCCCATCACGCCTCACTAAAATAGATAAAGGTACCCTGCTTTAGCAGACCCACACTTTAATCGATTCTAGCCTTGACGAGTGCCATACATTGGAAGGCACATCATGACTTAATATTATTGCCTCTAGGTTTTTCAATCTTATTGAATATACTCAATCAAAACCCAATGGTTGACAATTGGATATCACTTTTATCCTTTAGCACCTCACTAGAATAGATAAATGTGCCCTACTTTAGCAGACCCACATTTAATCGATTCTAGTCTTGACCCGTGTCATTCATTGGAAGGCAAAACAAGCATTGAGGGATTTGATCGCTTTAATTTTATTTCTTGTTAAACCATTTAACAAAACATACAAACATGCATCTCATACAAATACATGATATGGTTATGGCCTCCTAAAAACAAATACAAAATTACATCAACTATATAATCTTGAGCTCTCCAAATCTCCCACTGAATACATGCTCCATGTCCTCCCGGTTACATTACATAACAAGAAGAAACCTCGTTTAACATACGAGGGGATAGAGATGAGAAGAGAATTACAAGAGGAATGTTAAGAGGTAAGGCACGACACACAGGTCGTATTTAAATTAAAACAACTAAGGCCATAACCAGTCATCATGCAAACTCAACATCCATTGATTGTAAAACAAGTGATATAATAAGATGTATATATTAAGCGAGGTTTGAATATGCGCATACGAAATAACCCACTATGTAGTGTAGCACGTGGTTTAAAAGGAAGGTCGCCCCCTTGTGGGGTGCGGGGCAGCGCCCCGACACAAAAATTAGATTTGATAAACATTCAACCAATCATCAATAAGTGTCTCGCATCAAACGAATACTTCACGAACCGATAAATGAGTAAGTCCCTCGTATCATTTGAATACGTTCTTGTCAGCAAATTGATAAGTGGCATGTTTATCGCAGCCAACATTTGAGTCGAGACAAGGTTTCAACAATTGAACCCTTTGACTCCCAATACATGAACTTTTCATGTTCCATGGGACCCTCCAACATTAGAACATATAAACATATATATACATCACATATAAAACAATCAATAAGGGGAACAAAATAAACTGATTCTGAAAGTTGCGCTTCACTTGCGCTTTATCTGCGCTATAGCGTAGGTGAAGCGCAAGTATCAGAATCGAAAATACGTAAACTGGGCTTCAGTCTGCACTGCAGCCTATACTGCAGCGCAAATCTGCGCTTCATCCTGCGCTGCAGCGCAGGTTGCAGCCCAGATATCAGCGCTACGTTTTTCAGCAGAAAAACAACAAAAAAATCATAATCTTCACAAGATTAAAAGCCTAAAACGTGTTTATCGCAAACCAAAGCTCTGATACCAATTGAAGGGAATCAAGCATGTGGTCAGGGTGCAGCGGAAAAAAATGGATTCCCTCCCTTGTTATAATCGTTTTGCGAAAACACGAATCAAGGCATAAAAGGTATTGAAACAAAATGTCGTACCTTATGAGGATTATAAATGAGGCAATAGCAGCCACGTCTCTAGTGGTGTCCACGCCAACAGCTGAACTAGGAAACCCTCCTCAACTCTGCTAGTAGCCTTAGGGAGTAAAAAGCGATTGCTCATGTGTGTCTGGGGTAGTGCATCTCATGCTCTATTTATAGAGTGGTGGCTAGGGTTTTACCCCTTCACTCACTTAACCCTCACACTTATAGGCCCAGCCCATTATGTAATAATTCTAATTAAATTAAATTAGAATTATTATCCTTTTCCTAGTGGCTTGTTGTATGCGTGTGACCCAATAGGCTTTTAATATTTGGTTATGATATTAAAATAAAAACCTTTTATATTTAATATCATAAATAGTGAGCGGCATCTAGCAATACATCACTATCCAAATATTGAGAATATCAACAACTTTGACGAATCCTATTTTATGATAATAATTTATATGATCTGTCCCTTTGTCCAAATATCTAATTGAACACAAGGGCAAGGATTGTGTCAACCTTGTATAGTTCAATTTATGTTTTTCTTGATCCCCAAGTAGATTGTTCAGAAAATAAACATCTCATGTTTATCCTCTTGAGAATGGCCATGCATTTTGAAGTCTCACTTTATCAAGAGGCCTACAGATATAACTCCTGTTACATAGGAGGGACAAATCCCATCTAGGGCACTCACATTCCACCACATAATTTATTATATGTCCAAAAATCAACTTTATGATTACCCTGTTACAGGTAATGTTTGATGATAATTAAAACATATAATTCCTTATGTAGGAATCGTAGTGATTTCAAATCGAAGGACTTCATATAACACTTATCAATTTAAGAAACGTTCATGACACTTATGTAACAATCCATGCAACGTTCTTAAGGTGGGTCTGTCCAGTACACCATTACTCTAAATGTGTACCTATGTGAGCACATGATATCTCATATCCATGATCTGTGAGATGTGATCATCAATGAACTCGCATACTAGTCTAAATGCATCTTTGTCCTAAGATGATACTTGACTAGGGACTATTTAAGAATAGTTCTTCATAAGATCTCACGATCAAGTCATCTACTTGATTTCTTATGAAATTTGAGCTTACTATTCTAAGGACATTAATTATATTCTAAAAGAATAAGTTGCCTTTTTAAAATAACATGATACAAGTGATGGATGTTCATAAACATATAAGTCTCCAGTGCATATTCCTAACAGGAGCATCAATGCTTGGTTTCTGCTGTGAATAGTGAAGAATGGTTTTGGCATTATAGGTTTGGGCATTTGAATTTTAGAGATCTGAACCTCTTGAGTAGGCATAACATGGTGACTGGTCTCCCTCAGATTCATCAGCCCAAGGAAATGTGTAGAGAATGTGTGTAGTGCAAACAACCAAGAAACACGTTCAAGCAACATGTTCCTGTTAGATCAAGATGCAAATTAGAAGTGGTATACTCTGATGTATGTGGCCCTCTTCAAACTGAATCACTTGGAGGTAATAAATATTTTGTGACTTTTATTGATGATTTTAGTAGGAAGGTTTGGGTATACTTTATTAAGAACAAAGGAGATGTGTTTAATACCTTCAAAAAAATTTAAGTGCTTGGCTGAAAAACAATGTGATTGTTCTGTTAAAACCTTAAGGACTGATGGTGGTGGTGAGTATGTTTCAGCTGAATTCACTAGCTTTTGTGAAGATGAGGGCATTGTGCATGAGGTAACTCCACCCTATACACCTCAACACAATGGTACTATTGAAAGGAAGAATAGAACCCTCATGAACATGGTGAGAAGCATGCTAAAAAGCAAGGGATTGCCAAAGTATTTGTGGGGAGAAGCAATTTCTACAGCTGAATACATTCTTAACAGAAGTCCAACCAAAAGATTGCAGGGTGTAACTCCTGAAGAAGTCTGGTCTGTATACAAACCAGACACCAGCCACTTTAGGATTTTTGGCTCATTGTGTTTCAAACATGTTCCTGATCAATTAATGAGAAAACTGGAAGACAAAGGTCAGGAGATGATACTCGTTGGCTATCATGCTACTGGTGGCTACAAACTCTTTGATCCTAAGAATAAGCAAATTGTAATCAGTAGGGATGTTATAATTGATGAGGCCAACATGTGGAAGGATGAAATTGATTCAGAAGGAAAAACAACCAGGATTCTTGTTGATTTTGGAAATGATGCACTTGAACAACACCCTACAGTTACTACTGAACCAAGGAGATCTCAAAGAACAAGACAAATTCCCCAAAGTCTACATGACTATGATATTTTCACAAAGTCAGCAGTGAACTCAGAAGGCGATTTGGTGCACCGTGCATTGTTTTCAGAAATAGAACCGGTAAGTTTTGAAGAAGTGATGGATGATTCTAAATGGATGAAGGCTATGAAAGATGAGTTGAGATCAATTGAAAAAAATAAAACATGGGAGTTAGTGTCTCTGCCAATTCAGAAAAGATCAATTGATATGAAGTGGGTGTACAAAGTGAAGGAGAAGCCAAATGGAGAAGTGGAAAAATATAAGGCTCGATTGGTGGCCAAGGGATTTTTGCAGAAAGCTGGAATTGACTATGATGATGTGTTTGCACCAGTTGCAAGAATTGAGACTGTGAGATTAGTTGTTGCTCTTGCAAGCTCGAGAGGTTGGTCCATGTATCAGTTAGATGTAAAATCTACATTTTTAAATGTAGAAATTGAAGAAGAAGTCTATGTATCTCAACCACCAGGTTTTGAAATAAAGGGAGAAGAAGAAAAGGTGTACAGATTAAGGAAAGCTCTATATGGCTTGAAGCAAGCCCCTCGAGCTTGGAACAAAAGAATTGACAGTTTTCTGCATCAAATAAAATTCATCAAGTGCACTTCTGAACATGGAGTTTATGTTAAATCTGAGACCAATTCAGATTTGATAATAGCTTGTCTTTACGTTGATGATTTACTTGTTACAGGCAACAACGAAAATAAGATTGCTATGTTCAAAAGAAATATGATGGAGGAGTTTGAAATGACTGATTTGGGTCACCTATCCTATTTCCTGGGAATTGAATTCAAGAAGATTGAGCAGGGAATTGTAATGCACCAATGCAAGTATGCCACAGATCTTTTGAAAAGGTTTAATCTGTATGACTGCAACTCTTGTGCCACACCAGCTGAAACAGGTTTACATCTTAGAAAAGATGGTCCTGAAGAACTTGTTGATGCTACACAATATAGACACATGGTTGGATCTCTCAGATATTTGTGCAACACAAGGCCTGACATTGCATATAGTGTAGGCTTGATTAGTAGATTTATGAACAAGCCTCGGGTGCCTCATATGCAAGCTGCAAAAAGGATTCTCAGATATGTAAAGGGGACACTTGAATATGGAATTTTCTTTCCAAATGATAAGAGCAACTCAATTGATGAAGTTTGGGGATATAGTGATTCTGATTGGTGTAGTGATAAGGATGAAAGAAGGAGCACAACAGGATATCTCTTTATGCTTGGAAAAGCACCATTCTCTTGGTGTTCAAAGAAGGAATCAATTGTGGCACTATCCTCATGTGAAGCTGAGTATGTGGCAGCATCAATGTGTGCCTGTCAAACTTTGTGGATTCATACATTGCTGCAGGAATTAAAGGTGAAAGAACCAGGGAGTATGAAGCTCATGCTGGACAACAAGTCAGCAATAAATTTGGCCAAAAATCCAGTAGCTCATGGAAGAAGTAAGCACATTGAGACAAAGTTTCATTTTCTGAGGGATCAAGTTAACAAAGGCAAGATTGAGCTCAACTATTGTAGAACTGAAGATCAACTTGCAGATTCATTGACAAAGGCTTTGAGGAATGATAGATTCATTAAGATGAGAGGAATGATGGGAGTAGTGAAATTAGAAAATCTGAATTAAAAGGGGAGTGTTGTAGTTTTGTATTTTAGATTTTATAATTCTGTTATAGTTAGTTAGTTAGTTGATATGTGTTGTTTTGGGTTGTTAAGTGTTGTTGTGATTGGTTGTGAATCAAACCTTTAGTGTATAAATACATTACATAATGAATGAAATAGATATCTCAGCTTTTCATAAAAAATAGAGTTTCCTCTGTTTTTTACGCGGGCAGCCTGTGTTTTCCTCTGTTTTGAGACTGTGCAAGAAACGTGGTCACGCAAATTTTCAGGGGTTCCCCGTGGATCTGTCTGTAAGTTTCTTTTCTTCCCAACAGGCATTGCATGTATGAGTATGTTTTCTTTTCCTCACCGTACTCTCTGTGGTTATTTTATAGGTAATGAAGATGACACTCAGTGTGCTGAACTTTGAAAGGAAGGGGTCTCACTCTGATACTTGTGACATTTAGGGCTTATTATTAGGAGTTTACTTTTATTCTTGTTATTGAGTAGAGATTTAAGAAAACTGTTTTAAGTACCTTACATGGCCAAGAGAGATTTTTATGATGTTGATAGTTTGATGTTTTAACTTTCAAAAACTGTTGACTTTACCTTTTATTTAAACTGAGTTGACTTTGAATTAAATGGTATTTTTAAAGAGAGAATTGTGAACTTTTTTACCCGACGTGGAATACAACCTTTCCTTATATTTCAATTTGATGATTGTATTAGAGGTTGGGGTAGAAGGGTGTCACAATATTCATGACCGTAGCAGGACTAACTCCGATGAAGGGTATTTATAGTTTATTAAAAAAATCACTTTAAACCTATAATTGAAAATTTTGCTTAACTTTTAAACGTGCTATATTAAATATATAATAAATCAAAATACAATATAATAATTTTATTCAAGTAAAAGAAAATGAAATAATTATAAATTTTATAATTCTAATTTGAAATTTTGTCAAAAAAAATTATAATCAAGATATCATAAAAGTAATTATAAATTTAAATTATATTGGTATGAGATCTCTCATCTTAGTCATCTAAAACCTATATAAAGTGTATGGACAAAACCGTTGTTGGAAGAGTTAGTTCCACCATTATATGGATATTAATTGAAGGAACATGACTGCCTCATGTGGATAGTACTTGGGGTCATAAAATTCACTTTATTGAAGTGAGAATAAAAAAATCTACAAAAATATAAATAACGAATGTGAGAAAATGTGACATATGTATTGAGCGAAAAAATTTAATATAGAGTAGATAGAATAAATAAGAGAGATAATAAGTGAAAACATTAATGAATAAAATAGAGAGATAATTATTTTAATATAATAAAACAGAAAATGAAAATGTGATAAAATATAAAAACAGAATTAGAAGAAAACGGCCGGAGAATGATTGTCTCACATGAAAGATAGATGTATGGTTCGTAAAAAATCACTTTACTGTATTGCTATTAAAAAAATTAAAGAAATGCAAGTGAGGAAACATGACACATGTTATGGATGAACAATTTTAATATAGAATAAATAGATAAATAGAATAGATTAGTGAGATAATAAATGAAAATATTAATGAATAAAAAATATAAATTATATATTAAAATATCATGTTAAATTTAATGAAAATCAATACATTTATTGTATTCCTTAATGTGAGTTTTCATGTAACGAAATAGATAAATAGAAATAAGGTGTGATAAAAAAAGAAAAAAATGTAGGAGGAAAACTGTTTCACATAGAGGATAGTGGATACCCATAGTTTATCAAAATATCACTTTTATAATGAAACAAATTGATATGAACGGATAATGAGAGGAAATATTTTAATATAATAACAATAACATAGTTAATTTGTATAAAAGAAACAAAAAGAAAAAGAAAAAAACAACATGAGCAAAATTGTCTGTTGTGAAGGATAAATGTGGTTCATAAAAATATCACTTTACGGAAAAAGAGAATAAAAACTTGAGAAAACGCAGATGAAAAAATAACACGTGTACTGTGGGAATAACTTTAATATAGAGTGAATGGAAGTAAATTGAAAGATAATAAATAAGAGAAATAATAAGTGAAACATTAATGAATAAAATAGAAAGATAAATAATATATTGAAAAAAATACATTAAAAGTGATGTAAATAAACTCATATCGTATTTCTTTATGAGTTTTTATGTAATGAAATAGATAAACATAAATGGATAATGAGAAAACTTGTTTCAATATAATAATTATAAAAAATAAAACTAAAGTGTGATTAAAAAATAAAAAGAAAAAAAGACTGGAGTTGGACTACTTCATGTGGTTTATAAAAAATATTACTTTATTGAAATGAAAATAGATATGAATGAATAATGAGAGAAACTATTTTAATATAATAACAAAAAATTAAAGTGTGATAAAAAAAGGAAAAAAACGAAAATAGTATGAGCATGAATGTCTCCCGTGATTTATAAAAAAAAATCACTTTTGTAATGAAACAGATTAATATGATCAAATAATGAGGGAAAAATATATTAATATAATAACAAAAATAAAAAAATTAAAAGTGAGATAAATAGGAATTTTAATATAGATTAAATAGATAAATAGAATAGATGAGTGAGATAATAAATGAAAATATTAATGAATAAAATTGAAAAATAAATGATATATTAAAATATCATATTAAAAGTAATGTAAATCAACACATTTATTGTATTCCTTAATGTAAGTTTTTATATAATGAAACAGATAAACATGAATAAATAATGAGAAAAATTATTTTAATATACTAATAAAAAAGAAAATTAAAGTATGAAAAAGAGAAAAAATGTAGGATCAAAACTGCTTCACGTGAAGGATACTCATGGTTTTATAAGAATATCACTTTTTTAATGAAACAAAATAATCTGAACGAATAATGATAGAAAATGTTTTAATATAATAATAATAAAAAATGAAAGTGTGAAAAGAAACAAAAAGAAAACAATAGGAGCAAGACGGTCTCCCGTGAAGGATAAATGTGGTTCATAAAAAAATAACTTTACAAAATAGAGAATAAAAAATTTTGAAAAAATGCAAATGGATATTTGTAAATGGTACATGTTAATAGGACTGTCTCCCGTAAATGATATATATTAATTCATAAAGTCATTACCTACAACGTATATGAATCGATCTAACGTAAATGTACAGCCCGATAAAAAAAACTCATTATTAAAAATGTCAATAATCCACAATTGGTTTCGACCCAACAAAAAAAAAGCTCACAAATAAATAATAAAAAAAACTACTCATATTGCGGACCGTAAAAGCCACTGCAGTTTAAAAACAAATTGGTCCAAAATGATAACTCAAAGGCCCACATTGCTGTCCAAAAAAATTAAGAGTTGAATGAACAGTGCTAAAAAATATTCCCCAAAGTAATAGTATAGATTCAACCTTATAAATTTTTGACCAAACCAATTCTATGGATTCGAACCCATTCACAGACATGAAGGAGACCTGATGATGTGCATGTTTAAATAAGACCGGGTCTGAGTAGGATATGATCGGGTTGACCCGATATATAATTTAAATATAATCATAAAATAATCATATAACAATGTTCAAAAGAAAATAGTTCATACAATTAATAAATATATTACATAAATAGAATTCCTCTTAATGTATGTAATATTTTTTCTTTTTTTTAAAATTTGGGACATTACTAAAACAAGAATAACATTATATCACTGGATAAATTTACGTTTAGAATATTTTTTTAAAGGTAGATAGAGGAAACTTAGACTAAAAAACCATATTTAAATTGAAAAAATAAGGTTAGGACTTTATATAATAGAAAATTTATATAATAAGTATTATATTTATATATAAATGACGGGTCGGGTAACCCGAACCCATCCTCAATTCGATGTCGGGTCAACAAATAAGACCCGATGAAACCCGATTTAGTTATATTTTTTCTTGTGGGACATGAACAGACATGGTTTGATCGTAGAATGAATTGGGACGGGTCAGAGGCACAAAATGGGTGAACACCCCTAAAAGAGAGAGAGTAAACCACCAATTTCGTCTCCAACGTATTCGATCGACTTCAAATTCGTCCCCAACGTTACAGTAATTCATTAATAGTCCCTAATCTATGTAAAAAAAAATCAATTTAGTCCTTGTATATGGACTAAATTGTTTTATTAATGTAAATTATAGGGACTAAATTGATGTTTTTATACATAGGTTAGGGACTATTAATGAATTACGGTAACGTTGGGGACGAATTTGAAGTCGGTGGAATATGTTGGGGACGAAATTGGTGATTTACTCAAAAGAGAGATATTGAAGGTAAATTAGTGGTTTTTTTTTTCACTTAATAACATGATAATTTTTTTATGATATCATGTGGTCTAATTGATATCTCTTCTTATCCTTTTTATAAGGCATGCTTAATTAAATTACACAAATCAATAAAAATGGTTAGAGTTAATAAATTTTATTGGGTTTTTTTAGAAAGTAGTATAACTTTCTAATTTTACCCTTATTTAATATTATTTATTAACTCTACTAACATTTGATACTTAAAATATATTAACGTTTTTAATAAGGAAAAATAAAAAAATAGTAATAATATTTTTTTAAAATTTTAAAATACCTTATAAAAAATATCACAAAAAACTTTTAAAATATATCTTATAAAAATAAAAAGGACTAGATATAGTACTATACAATGAAAAAAAAACTTAATTGTTATTGTCATTTCTCATAAATTTTATCAATTTAATAGTTAAATTGAAAACTCTTATAAAATACATCATAACTTCCATACTTCAAAAATTAATTAATATATATCCCAATTCTATTTGATTTCTGTGTGTAACATATATACTATTTAAAATATAAATAAACACTTACTATTAAATTATTTACTTATAAATATTTAAATTATCTAATGTTTTAAATTCATCATCATATCATATTATTAATTACTATTTAAAATATAAATAAACACTTACTATTAAATATTTAAATTATCTAATGTTTTAAATTCATCATCATCAATATATTATCACATTATTTAAAAAAATAATTATCATATGGGTATGCGTATATATACACACAGTCAATTAAAAGTTGAAAATAATGTCAAAATGACTTTAACATGAATTTTATTATTATTATTATTAAGTTTTATTTGATTTGTACACATATAAAAATTGTTCCACTTAACAGTTAAATTTGTTAAATATTTCACATTTTATTAAAAAAAAAAGTTCTGAAGTAGTATTATTTAATAAAGTAAACGTTGAAGACTTTACTTAACAAGCTTGGTGAATTGATAATCCAATTAGTTGGAGTTAACATTTCTCATTAATTGACTTCTCAAAGCACCTGTGCATGGTATCCAAGTGGAGAGGCGAGGGAGTTTGGGAATCCACATATGACCTCAGAAATGAAGCAACTGTATATATATTTGCAAGCAAAAATCCACAATTATCCTCTGTTCCGCACCCCACAGTTACAAAAAATCAATCACGTGGCTGAGAGCGTTTCCATCAAGCCAAGCTTGAAATCACCATGTGCTCACTCAAACTTTACGCCACTTGGCCATGTCTCTGTGCACGAGCAATTGCAACATGCAGCAACAACAAACACTGTTTAAAAACCAAAGCCTCCAAAGTGTAGTAGTATTTGTCTCTCCCTCCCATGCACCCCACCCCAGTTTTTCTCAAAGTAACCTTCCCCTCCCTCTTCCTCTCCACTTCCTAAAGTTAAGTAAGAGAGAGAAATAGTGTGTGTCGTTTTATTTTTAAGATGAGAGAAAGAGGGAGGAGAGTCGAATACCAATACAAAGCCAAAAACGCCATTGATTTCTGTTGTAAGTTTCAGAACTTTTGCAACACCTGGAGGCTGTTTTCAAGCCCCATCTTTCATCTGATTTCACCATCCATCCGTCACTATTTCCTTGGCCATTCTCTAACCACCACCACCACACCACCATAACCACAACTCAACTCAATTCCCTTAACCCTGGTTATTGCACTCCCTATTCACACGCAGCCACATTCATTGTTTCATTCATTCATCACTAACCCACCCAGTTAGCCAGCTACTACTACTACATTTCTTTTCTCTTTCTTTCTACATTATTATTATTATTATAAGGTAGGAACTAGGAAGCAACCAAGGAAAGAGCCAAAACGAAAAGCAACCATGAATCCGGTCCTCCCATTTGGTACCCCATTTCCTCCACCAAACTGATCTTGTCGAAAGACTAACCCATTACCCATAACCCATTTACAGCTAAAAATCTGGCAAAAGAGAGGGAATTTATGGTAAAAGTAAAATTAGGAGAGGAGATAGGATGGAGTGAATGCAGAATGCACAAATGTCATAAAAACCAGTCCCTGTAAATCACCAAAAAAACATTGCTAAAAATAGAAAAAAAAGAGAGTGTAGTCCACTCCACTCCACTCACTCCACCATTGATCTGTTTAACACCAAACCCCACACCCATTTCGTGATTGCCGAGCGTCGTCCTTCCTATCTGCACACACACTGAGACTGAGAAAGAGAAAGAGATCAACCACTTAGTAGAGTCACAGAAAACCAAAAGAAGCAGCACCAGTTACTACTACTGTGTTTGTGTAGGAAACCCAAAAAAAGAACCCTAAGCTAATGATGATGGATCAGCGACAGCGAGAGAAGAAGCTCCTTCGCAAAACCGAGGCCTGTGGTTTTATGGCAGGTGTTGGGGCTGAGCTTCGTTTTGTCACCATGTCAGGGAACAACAAGAAGAGCAACAAGATAACTACTACTACTACTAGTACTAACGGGTCGGGTCGGATCCATGATAATGGTCTTGGCCTTGTTAATGCGGTTACTACCTCCTTCGGAACTGTTCAGAGGAAGAAAAGGATGGCAAGACAGAGAAGATCCTCCAACAACAACAACACATTGATGCACCATTCCCCTTCTTCCAAGCTCAACCCTCCTCCTCCTTCAACTTCCTCGCACGTGCCATTCTCCTCTACTCTCCCTTCCGCACGTGTGAGTTCACTTCTTCTTTTTTTAAGATCTCTCATCTCATTCTCATATATTATACTTTTTAGCTTGATTAAATTGATTGATTGATCTGAATTCTAGCTTCTATATGCCTTAATTTTCAGATCTCATCATCAATATATTTAGTTTTCATCCAAATAATAACTGTTCTATAGTCCTGTGTTAATCTGTTTTGGCTCGTGATTCTCATACTTATTTAATTAAATCTGTTTTATGGAAGGCTCTTCATCGTTGATTTGGATCAGCATGATTTATTATCCTAGTTTAATTGTTTTGTCTCTCCAAATTTAGGGCGTGGGAGGATGAGAATGGAGGCAGAGATATATGGGTAGAATAGGAATAGTCCCTAGGAAGAGTTTTTAATATATTATTACATACCCCACTAAAAACCAAAGAAAAAAACAAAACATAGAATTAATATGAAAAACAATTTAATTAAAAAATAAAATAATAAAATGGGAGTGAGGGGATGGGGTATTCTTTTTGTTGCTCAATTGCCAACTCTAAACGATCAAGTCGTTAAGCACAAGTTAGGCATATATATATTTTGATTTGATTTCCAAGCTTGTGTGTGAATCTTGTAGTAATTAACCTCAGATTGTGCATCCAAAAAATGTTTACACACACAAATAAAAAAAGGGAAGAAACTTTTAACGCCCTGCTAGAAAAAGGGCAGCATCAATATAGGTGAGGACCTTTTTTATTTGGGCTGTGATAACCAAAACAAAGTTTATTCATGTAACGTTTATGTGGTCGGTGCTTCGATTATATTAATGTTTATGTATGTGGACTTGCATTAAGTGTTTGTTTGTACAGTGCTTAGATATACTACAGTGTTCTCTTATCCACTTTCTCTGTAAGCTTGCCTTTTTTTTTTTATTTTTTTTTTTTACTTTTAGGAGAATGTTGTAATTTAGATGATTAATTGCAAAATTGCCAAATATAGTAGTATTACTTTTATTGGATTATTACCTCTAATTAATGTCTCATTCTTGGGAGCTGAAAATTCCTACTTCTTGTTCCCTATATCTTTGGTTGTGTACTTAAACAAATAGATAAAAATGGATGATTAGTGGTAATGTTGACGGCTTCCCATTTGGGAATTTGTGTATTTCAAGGCATGCTGGACAATGCTTTGGGCACTCTGCCTCTTTACCACTGTTAGTACTGACTTCATGTCCTTTGGTGGCTCTCATGTCTTAGTTAGACAAAACTTGTAATGTTTGACATAATTTATTATAATTTGCTCCACCTTTTAGTGTGGTGAATGCTTTAGTTCAGTGCTGTTTTTTTATATATATGAGATTGATAACATAAATGACCTTACAATTTCATCCATGTGCATTTTAGGAAATTGATCATACAAGGTTGAGATTCCTTTTCCAAAAGGAGCTGAAGAACAGTGATGTTAGCTCCCTTAGGAGAATGATATTGCCAAAGGTTTGGTCTTTGACAATGCTTCTTTACAGTATTAACTTTATGCGTTTGTTAAATATTGTCTCAACTTGATTTATAAACCATTATGACCCTATCATGAATGAGGTAATTGGGCATCTAACTTACAGAAAGCAGCTGAAGCATTCCTTCCTGCCCTTGACTCAAAGGAAGGAATTCTTATCAGCATGGATGATATAGATGGTCTTCATGTATGGAGTTTCAAATACAGGTCTGGTATAAAACTAAAAATAAAATTGAATGCATACATTGTTTTACTGTGAGAAAATTTGATATATATTTGGTTGAATATACAATTTAAGGTTATTTTTAACTAATTCATGCTGAGAATTCTTGTTGATAGGTTATTATACTTTTTTTTTTTTTCTTGAAGTCTATTATACTTGTATTTGAATAATGCAGATTTTGGCCTAACAACAATAGCAGGATGTATGTACTTGAAAACACTGGTATGTCCTTAATTTACTAAAACAACTGTTCTAATTCTATTTGAGAGTTGAATTTTTGTTTATGATGTATCCTTATGCAGGAGACTTTGTGAACACACATGGCCTTAGATTTGGAGATTCCATTATGGTCTACCAAGATAGTCAAAACCATAACTATGTATGTACATTCTGTTAAGCTCTTTTATCTGGACATTCCATTGAGCCATTTTCAACTGTGTTAATGTTTCTTTTTTAATTCTCTGTTCTTCAGCACATTCTGTTATGCCATTTTTTAATGTTTTTGTTTTCTGTCTATGGTTCATGTGTTGTTTGCAGGTTATTCAGGCCAAGAAAGCTTCTGATCATGATGAATTTATGGAAGAAACCAGTGATACTGCCAATGATATCTTCCTTAATGATTATGAAGTGATCAAACCTGATTGCTTCAATATAACCTATCCTGCAATGAATGATGCAGACATGTCATTCATATATGAGACTACCTTCTCAAATGACTCCCCTCTTGATTTCTTGGGTGGATCAATGACTAATTTTTCAAGGATTGGACCAGTTGAAACCTTTGGTTCTGTTGAGAATTTGTCCCTTGATGACTTCTATTAAGGTCACCACCACATAAGGAGTCACTAACATGGTTATAAGACAAGCATGGTGTGAGTTTCTCCATTTTGGTACTAAGAAAGATGAAAGTGTGTTTTTTTGGTTGTCATGACAATGAGAGGATTTGTGTAGAATAAAAGAGTAGCCAGTGGACATGTTTTGTGTTCCTCTCTCTTGGACAGGGTGGGACTGCTCTTATGATGTATTACTTATATTTTTTGCTGGATAGCATCTATATAAATGATTTTGAATGTTTCACTATAAATCATCTAGTATAATTAATATGAAAGTAGATTATATATGTAGGAGGGAATTGTTTTCCCAAATATGTTGAAGAACAGCAATAACTAGTGGATATGTTTATTATGTTCCTCTTAATGTCTTTTGAAGAGTTGTGGTTGATTTGACTTACAGCGTTTATATAAATGATTATGAATGTTCGTTATAAACCATATAGTATAACAAGTTACCAAGGACTCCATTGGACATTGGTACAATATAATTGAGGAGTTTAAGATGAAAGGGGCCAAAATACAAAAATTAGGGGAATTTGAGAATAAATTCAAATGTTATGGAAAAATTAAGAAAGAGATTTTTTCCCTGTGGCAAGCTTAGGATTTTACTCTCAAGCGAATGGACTAGTGCATACTACACAATTCAATGACATCGAAATAAATAAAATACTTATTGAAGATGAGATAAAAATATAATTTACACACTAATGGGAGTTGGTTCAAGTGGTACATGCTTGATTCCCTTTAAGCAAGGTATCGGGTTCGAGCTAGCTCCACCATGATGTGGATGTTCCGGCTCTAACAGGATTGTCTGTCGTGGAGGTTATACGGATATCCAATAATGTGTTGCAATATCATTTAATGAATATAACTTATCATATATTATTAAACTCATTAAATGACGTGACATATATATCTCGGTATGATGAGAAATGTTTCTATTTACTGATTGGGCTTTAGCATTTGCATACCACCATTGCAATTTATAGATTATCAAGCAAATGAAACTGGTGAACAAAGTCAGAGTTTCATTTCCAAAAGCAACGGGTGGTGAATTAAGCATAGTAACTTACTTACTCTTGAAGAGATCAAAACCCATTGTTAAGAATTTTTCCACTCCATTTATCTCGCTAATTTTTCATGGATCAAAAACATATTTTACCCTATTTTTAATGAATAAATAACATATTTTAAAAGTTAATGAATGTTTATTTAAACAAAAAACTAATAATAATGAATTGAATTAGTAATAAATATGTATCATACCATGTTGTATAATTTCATATGATCATCTTATATAGATGATAAATAATATTAATATTTTGGCATAAAAAAATAATAAAATAGAGAAATTATTACAACTATTTGTATTAATCTCATTTTTATAAAAACTATAAAATTATAAAAATAGAAATATTCACATGTTTAAATCTTACCGGCCTATCCAAATTCATTATTCTTTTCAAGATAGTGAATGCACTATTTGTATTATTCTTGATTTTATTTTGGCTCTAGAAAAACGAGGGTCAGTAGTATTCAATAAAAATTTTCATTTGTTGATATTGTCATATTGAATATAATAGTGAAAAATGTTACAAAAGAAATATAATTCATTTTGCCTTCTATCTCTTTAAATATATTCGGACTATATAAATTCATAATAAAATAATAACAAGTAAAACTAATGAATATTAAAGAATTTAAATATTTTTTTTTCAAAAATATGAAATATATTTATCATTTTAAATATTTTTAAGTCAGTTATTTAAACCAATGACCATTGTTACATTATATAAAATTGTATAAGCATGAAATCGAAAAATATATAAATAAAATGTTTAAATATGTTTTTAGTCCCTCAAAAACTCGTTTTTATTTTAGTCCCCCTAACTTTTTTAATTTTTCATCCTCACAAAATTATTCTTTTTCAAAATAGTCCTTGCCGTTAGAGTTGCTATTAGCCTTGCTGATGTGTCCGTTAGTAAACGAGTTGATATGGCATCCTCACTCTTAGTGACATCGGATTTGTCAATTAACAAATTTAATAATTTATTAAATGGTTAAATATGTTTTTAGTCTCTAAAATATAATCAGATACTTAAGATTTTCTTAATGCTCCCCCTGAGTAAGATGCTCATTTTTCTGTAAACACTTTACACTTCAGATTTTTATTAGTTTGTACTCCCCCTTTTGTCATATCAATCAAAAGGGATACCAGAGCATTAAATATCAGAACAATAAATCATTAAGCATCAGAGCATAATAAATAACATTGGTCAGAGAATTTATGATTTAAGATCGTAGCAGAGCATGGAATTCAGCGCAGAACAATAAATAAAAAACGTATGTAAAGATATCAGAGCCAAAACTTAACAAACTCAAATATTTAGCATAATAAAAAGTGTTCAAGAGTAATAAAACATTGTCTGAAAAGATTTTTTGGCTAAACATCATAGACTATAGCTCAACTAGTTCTTTTGCCTAACAAAGCTTCTTCAATCAGAGCCTTGATCTCAAGCCTGTGCCTTTCCAAATCAGAAAGAACAACTGCCCTGAAATCTCTTTGCTCTTCTTGAAGTTGTTGTTGAGCAGCCAAAATCTGATCAGTCTTTTGCACTAGTTCCAAGTTCTTGACTCTTAGATGCTTATTTTCTTCTTCCAGATCAAGCAATAACCTCTTCTTCAAGATTCATCTCATAAAGAACAACAGACAAATATCTGAAAGAGAATCTGAACATTTGAAAACCCTTAGGCAATTTGCACCCATCATACTTATATACAACACAAAAGTATTGCTGATAGGGTCTTGTCTAAATCACTCATTCCTCATGCAGCTCATGATCAGATTATGGAAAACGTCCTGGAAAGAAAAGTCTAAACTCTTGGATGTATAAGCTTCCAGCAGTCTTTGAATCCTCAGCATTCCAAGAAGTTCCAGCTGAAGACCCTTCCTTTTCTCTCTCACTCTAGTACGAATCCCAGACCCAGTCTCTGTAACCATGATCAAGTCCTCCTCCATGCCTTGAGATATAATCCGGTAACTCCTCCCATTTCTTAGGGGTGAGAGGTTTAAGAGGAGTGGGAAAAGAAGAATACACCTTTGGTTCCTTTAGTTTTTCCTCTATAAGGGGATATCTGGGCAGAATTCTGTCAGGCTGAACAAGGATCCTGGTAGATTCTCTTATAGAAATAGGTCTTGGGGGTTTGAATCCTCTTAGACCTTCTGAGAACATAATATCTCTCTCAAACATCTCTCCTTCTGTGCTCAGCTTCCTGATGACCCACCATTCTTCGTTTGAGAGTCTGTGTTGATCATCTGAGAATGAATCAATAAGGCTCCACTTGTGATAGGGTAAGACACCCTTTTTGATCTTTTCCAGCAGATCAACAAATAGTTCTTCCTCATTGCCTTGATTCATCCATGTCTTCAATCTCTTTTCTCTGGCTTCTGCAGCAGTTTCCAGAATCAAACCTTGGGGTCTAGAGAGTGGGGGATTCTCTCTGAAGTACAACAATTCTTCATAAAGATTAGGGAATTTTGGCACCCTAATTTTTTCTTCCACAGGCACAGGATATGCCTTGTGGGGAACTTCCTTAGCAGCTGTAAAATGATAAGAGTCTGATAAATCTGGTGCAGGATCAAAGGTAGAAGTTCTAGTCAGATCTCTAGTCTTCTCCTTCAGTAGAATTTCCCTTGGAAGATTACTTCCCTTCCATATGCAGCTAGAAGGTTCAGAGAGTGTATTTTCTTCTTCTGTATCCACCACTAAAAAGTCTGATGATGAAGGTGATGATGAGTGACATGGAAAAGGTTGAGGTGCAGTAGGTTTGGGAGATGGAGACTTTTCTTCTTCAGGAGGAATGACATTCCCAAAGACAACATTTATTCTTTTGTAGGAAACGACTTCTTGTTGTGTTGTATCAGCACCTACACTTGCTTTTTCTTGCTTTTTCTTTTTGAGTTCTTCTAGCTTCTTCTTCCTCCTCTCAAGTTCAACAGCTTGCTAAAACTTGATGGCTTCTTCTTGTTGAACAAATTTTCTCCTTGTGATCATCTAAGGAGCTTCTGGAACAGGAGATAACAGTCTTCTCCTCTTCATCTTCCTGGTCTTGGCACTTGCTCTTCTTCTTTTTAGTCTAAAGGTGGCTTGCTCCAACCTCTCATCTTCTAAGATGGCTTGTTGTGCAACAACAGCAAATAGCATGATCTTGAGCCTCTTGTTCCTTGAATCTTTTGGCTTCCTCTTCTTCCAAAGCAGTGGCAATGGCAGCTACCTTCTACAATTCTGGATCAGGATTGCTGGCAACCAAAGGCATTGCATCAATAGTCTTTTCAGAAGAATCATCAGATTATAAATTAAGAACTATTGTTGCAGCACTGAGCTTATCAGAAACTACAACCTGTCCTTCAGGGATAGAAGTAGGCTCAATTTCTTGAACAGCTAGAGCCTCATTAGTCTGACCCATAATTTCAGTTGATCCTGAAGTGACCTTCCGAACAGGTTCAGACTGTCTGAGTTGTGCGTTGCCTTCAGATTGTCTTGCTTCAGCAACATCAACAGATACCTCCTTCTGAACAGGTGAAGCTTCATTAGGTTTCTAAACTTGCTTGGATTTTTTTCTCTTAATTATCTTTGTTGGGGTGCTCTGCATAGGGACGGACTCACTTCTGTGAGGATCACCACACAGTTCATTCTCCAAGATATCAATTGCACTGCGTCCAGTTGTTGTAGCTTTCTCCAAATCAAGAGATTCTTTCAAGGAAGGTTCAGGAGGTGGGCGTTTAATAGAAATGCCCATCTTCTTGATGTTGGTAATGGTGAAATATGCCGGTGCTTTATGGTCGTACAACTTCTCAATAGGAATCTTGAAGTACAGCAAAATCTTCGTAATCAAGGTTGTGTGAGTGGAGTTGCTTGTTGAATCACTGACTCTCTTCAACATGTTCAATAAAATGATCTTAGCAAGATCAAGCTTCTTCTTCAGCAAGTGAATAACGCAGAATCTCTCTAACTCAGAAACATGGTTTTTGCTGCCCATTTTGGGAAGAATACAACACCCTAAAATGGCACGCAAAACCCTAGGTTTGAGATGCATGAGAGAGCTTCCCATATCATCAGGCTTCTCAATCACGTACATCATTTTGTTGAATCTCATGGGTCCTCCATTTATGTGTTCCCACTCAGGAACGAAAACTGCTTCTTCAGACTTAACTCCAGTCACCACAGAAATAATATTAGCATCAACAAAAACTTTGATTCCCTTGACAGTTTCTTGAATGGAAGAATATTTCCCATCTTTTCTAGTCACCACTTGTGTAGTCTTCCAGAAATCAACAATAATCTGCTCATGCCATGCGTAGTTTACAGAGTTGAAGAACGGTGTCTAGCCAGCACAATCAAAGGTTTTAAGCAAGTCAACACCACCATTCTTGAGGGCTTCAAGGTCCACATCCCTACTTGCCACAATCTGTCCTCCAACAGATTTCTTAGGTGTCATGGCAAAGTGCTTGAAGTTGCAGATAAAGAGATGAACTTGAGACTTTAAACCTGAGAGAAAAGCTCAAACGTCTTGAGTGCAAGAAGATGAAATAACGTAAACGTGTACTGACTTTACACGCCCCTATAAATCATCGTCATAGAAGCAGTAATGATGGCAATTACAGGACTGTGCAGACATTGGTAATCGTGCTTCGTGCTAGGGGTTTTGAAAAGTTGGAAAGCCAATCGTCTCAGATAGCCACGTCACTCAAAGAGTGACCTTTTAGACAGAGCAAAGTTCATATAGTTCAAACATTTCAGAAGGTAGCATATATTCTGACAATCATGTTTCAGATGATACATACATTTCAGACAGAACAAAGGTTCAGACAACCAAGCATAATTATTTTTCAGAGAATGCATGGATGTTCAGATTGTTTCTTATGAACCTAAATCTATCTTCAGCTAGGGGTTTTGTGAATATGTCTACCCATTGATGCTCTATATCAATTAACTTAATATCAAAAACTCATTTCTGAACATAATCTCTAATGAAATGATGCTTGATTTCTATATGCTTTGCCCTAGAATGTTGAATTGGAATTTTAGAAAAAATAATAGCACTTGTATTATCACACATAACAGGAATAGAATTCAATGCAATATTAAAATCTTCCAGTTGATATTTTACCCAAAGCAGTTGTGAACAATAAATTGCAGCAACAATTTACTCAGCTTCAGCAATAGAAAGTGCAATAGTGCTTTGCCTTTTGCTAGACCAGTTAATCATGTTATTACCAATAAAGTGACATCCTTCACTGGTTGATTTTCTTTCCACTCTGTCTCCAGCAAATTTTGCATGACAGTATCATACTAACCTGCAATCCTTACTCTTCTTATAGCACAAACCAAGATTAGTAGTACCATTTAAATATATGAAAATTCTCTTAACAACCTTGTAATGAGTAATTCTTGGATCAGATTGAAATCTTGCACAGAGACAAACACTGAACATAATATCAAGTCTGCTTGCTGTAAGATACAATAATGAACCAATCATTCCTCTATACATTGTTTGATCAGCAAATTCTTCTCCTTCATCATTACTTCAGATGGCAGAAGGATGCATAGGAGTTGACATAGGCTTGAAGTCATTCATATGAAACTTCTTAAGCATTTCTGTTGTATATTTATCCTTATGGATCCATATACAATCAGATTATTGCTTAATATGAAGTCCCAGAAAAAATTTGAGTTCACCCATCATACTCATTTCAAGCTCAGACTACATAAGCTTAGAAAACTCTTTGCATAAAGAAAGATTTGTTGAACTAAAAATAATGTTATCAACATATATCTGAACAAGAATAAAGTCTTTATTAGACATTTTTCTAAAGAGAGTTGTATCTACTTTTCCTCTTTCAAAACCATTTTTGTTAAGAAAATTGCTGAATCTTTCATACCACGCCTTTGGAGCTTGCTTAAGACCATATAGAGCCTTTTTCAATTTAAAACATGTTCAGGAAAAGCAGTGTCTTCAAAACCAGGGGTTTGTTTAACAAATACTTCTTCCTCAATGAATCTATTAAAAAGGCACTCTTTACGTCCATTTGATATAGTATGATGCCATTATTGGCTGCATAAGAAAGTAGAATCCTAATGGATTCAATCCTAGCTACAGGAGCAAAGGTTTCAGTGAAATCAATACCTTCTTGCTGATTGTAGCATTGAGCAACCAATCTGGCTTTATTTCTGATAACATTGCCTTCTTCAGATAGCTTGTTGCCTTCATCACGCAAAGTTTCATCAATGTTCTTTGGCTCGAATTTAGGAAGTAGAGGAAGAGTATTCACGTCTCTGAATCTTGATCTTGTTCTTACACCTTCTGAAGTATCATCAATGATTTGCTCCCTCGGGTGATGAGACCTATATCTCCACTCATTTCTGTGAGGAAATACGTTCTCTGTCTTAGACTCAACATGAGCTGTCTGAAGACGTTCAACTTCAGAAGGTTGACCAGAAGGTTGTTCAGATGGTCCTTCAGAAAGTTCTTCAGAAGGTTCTTCATCTTTAACTCGTTTCTTTTCAGATGAAGGATTCAACTCCATTCCTGCAAAGTCATCTTCTAGATCTAATAGTTCCCTATCAGTCTCTTTCATGTCATTGATTTTAACATGGATAGATTCTTCAACAGCTAAAGTTCTAGAGTTGTAAACTCTATATGCCTTTGATGTTTCAGAATATCCAATGAAAAATCCTTTGTCCAACTTAGGATCAAATTTTCCAAGATCATCTTTAGTGTTAAGTATAAAACACTCACATCCAAAGATATGAAAATAGATATGTTGGGCTTTCTTCCTCTCCACAATTCATAAGGAGTCTTTTTTAGAATTGGTCTTCCCAAAATTCTGTTTTGAATATAACAAACTGTGTGAATAGCCTCTGTCCAAAAAGATCTTGGTAAGTTGCTTGAAATGAGCATGGTTCTTCCCATCTCCTGCAAGCTTCTGTTTTTTCTCTCAATAACCCCATTTTGCTAAGGTGTTCTTGCCACTGAGAAATTATGAGAGATCCCATTCTCATCACAGAACAGTTTAAAGCTTGAGTTTTCAAACTCCCCACCATGATCACTTCTAATGGCAGATATGCAGAATCTTTTTTCATTCTGCACCTTCTTACAGAATTTTGTGAAATTCTCAAAAGTCTCATCTTTGCTTCTGAGGAATATCACCCATGTAAATATATTATAGTCATCCACTATGACCAAACCATATTTATTTCCACTAAGACTTTCTATTTTAGTAGGACCAAATAAGTCAATGTGAAGAAGTTCTAAAGGTCTGCAGGTAGACACAACATTCTTGCTTTTAAAGGAGCTTCTTGTTTGCTTTCCCTTTAGACAATTTTCACATAAAATGTCAGATTTGGATGAGAGCTTGGGTAAACCTTTAACCAGTTTGTGTTTTGTTATCTTTGAGATCAATATCAAGCTGGAATGCCTAAGTTTCTGATGCCAAATCTGTTTTTCATCTTCCACAGAAAGAAAACATTTCACATTTTGACTTGCAAGTTCCTCTAGATCAATTTTATACACATTATTGTGTCTCTTAGCAGAAAATAGGGTTTGATCTGAAGGTCCTTGACTATACAACCTTCTTTTGTGAAAGATACAACATATCCACTGTCACATAATTGACTTATGCTCAGAAGGTTATGTTGCATTCCTTCAACCAAAAGAACATTCTTAATAAGGGATCAAGGAGATATGCCTACAGTCCCTATGCCAGTGATCTTCCCTTCTTGATTGCCTCCAAAGGTGACCACTCCTCCCTCCTTGGGTCTTATGCTTTGGAACAAAGACTTTTCTCTCGTCATGTGACGCAAGCATCCATTGTCCAAGTATCATTTGAGGGGTTTCCTTTGTCCTATTAAAGACATCTACAACAGGAACAATTAAGTACTTAGGTACCCATATTTTCTTGGGTCCTTTCTTGTTAGATTTGGGCTTTGACTTCCTTTTTACACTAAGACACATGGTGCCCAGGCTTTCCACAATGGGAACACCCATTACCTTTCTTCTTACCCTTATCAGGAAATTTTAAACAGAAGGATTTGATGATGAGTCTTTTGAGAAGCCTAAACCACTTTTGTCATAGGAATTTTTATGAGTTCCTAATAATTTGTTAAGATTATCAGTTCCTTTGACAAATATGGCTAGATCCTTGGTAAGTTCCTCAACCTTTCTCTGGTGTTTTTTATTTTCTTTAGAAAGATTGTTGGAATTACCAGTCTCTTGTTCCAAGAGCTTTTCTTTGAGTATGAGGTTTTCTTTTTCTAAAATCTCATTTCTGTTGGACACTTCAGTAAATGCTCTTGAGAGTTTGTTATACTCATTGAAAAGTTCTTTGGAACCTTCAACCAAATCATCATACTGATCTTGAAGAGTTTGAGAAATTACCTCATATTTTGAACTGTCAGATGATGGAAGGCTTGCCATCAGGCACATGTTTGCTTCTTTTGAAGCATCCTCCTCTTCTTCTGAGGTGGACTCATCAAGATCCTCCCAAGTGGCCATCAACCCCTTCTTCTTCTTAAAGAATTTCTTCTTTTGGAAGGAAGGTTTCTTGAGCTTAGGATGGTCAACCTTCATGTGTCCTTGCTGTTTACATTCAAAATAGGTAATTTTGTTAGTAGATAAGGAATATTTACTTGACTTACCTTGTTTGAATCCAGAGGATTGATGCTTTCTGAATCTCCCTTTCTTCTATAGCATTTTCTTTATCTTTCTTCTTAGAAGGGCAAGATCCTCATCCTCTTCTGAACTGACTTCAGATTCTTCATCACCGTCTGAAGCTTCTTCAGCTTTCATGGCCTTCAAGGTTCCATGCCTAAGCTGTCTGGCTTTTGTGTTCAATTTTAGTGATTTCTTCTTGGATTCGTCTTCACCAAGCTCTAATTCATGGACCTTGAGAGATCCCAATAGTTCTTCCATTCTTAAGGAGTCAGTTCAGAAGAGGATGCCTAAGTTGTCTGGCTTTTGTCTTTGGCCTCTTGTATGACAGTGACTTTGGATCTCTAGGTTTTAGGTAAACTCCTTAGAATCTTTTGATTGTTATCTCCAGATTCATTGGTTCTTCCTAAAGACCTCAGTCCATTAGTTATCGTCTGAAACCTCTCATACATTTGATCAATGGTTTCAGAGTCATGCATTTTGAACAACTCATACTGATGTACAATCATGCTGATCTTAGACTGTTTAACATTTTTAGTCCCTTCGTGGGCTGATGCTAATGTGTCCAGATCTCCTTGGCTGAAGCACAACCATGAACATTCTCATATTCTGATTTGTTCAGAGAACATATCAAATAGAGTTTATCCTTGGCATTTAACTGAACACGAGTCTTCTGCTGAAGTTGGTTGGATGTCTCTAGAAGGAGAGATTGAATAAAGACTTTAAAATCCTGTTCCTGAAAACACACACATAAATTCAAGCTGAGACGTGATCTCAAGTTTGATAACTTGGAGTCTCAAAAAAGTTAGATGAGATGTAATGTCAACTTTTAATAAACAGTAATTCTGTAACCAAGTAGAGATGATTCTTTAGTTGTTAAAACTTGGTTTCCTTTGAATAGATTTAATTTATTTTAGCAAACAGATTTGAGACGTAAGATGTGCAATATAAATAAAGAGATAGGGAGAGAGATGCACACAGATCTTATCCTGGTTCACCCACACCTTGGACTACGTCCAGTCCCCACAACTTGTGAGATTTCAACTATTGACAATCCTATCAATTACAAGTATTCTTACAGCCTCTTCAGGACGTCTCTCACACCAAGCTTAGGCACCCCTACCTTGGCTGAGTTACAAGTATTCTTACAGCCTCTTCAGGACGCTCACACTCACACTGAGACTAGGCTTCTTCCTATCCTAGTTGAGACTGGTTACAAAGGTTTGGATGATTTTTTTTAGAAATCTAGCTTACAACATACAGTGTATGAATAGACAAAGAGTATAGCTAGGTTAGTCTTCTCTTTTACAAGAATAAAAAGTTAAGACCTTAAAGGAGAATGAGTGAGACTACTGATTGATCTCAAGTTGAGATGGGATCTGATGATGAAATAGACTTGAGATAAAAGATGAGATGCATAAAATGTTCAATAGGTGGCCCAGTCTCTCTATTCTTCACTGTTGGCTTCCAGCATTTAATTCAAATGGAAACTAGTCGTTTATGACCTTTAAGAGCCATTGGAAGGAGAGAGAATATCTTTTTGTCAAGAGGTAAACTGTCTTCTGTGTGTTATTACTATGTCAGCGTATAGTGTCCTTTTCTTTGACTCTTGTTGATCCTTGTGTCTTGTGATCTCAAGCTGGGTCTGAGTCTCAATCTTTGGCAGCATCTCATCTGAGTCTAAATCTTGGTCTTAGTCTTTTAGCTCTCATCTGACTTTTGATCCTTCTCATCAAGCTTGTATATAAGTATATTGTCTCAAGCTGAGTCTTAGTCTGAGTCTGCATCTGAGCATGAGTTAGCATCTGTGCTTGAGTCTGCGTCTGATCTTGAGCCAGTGTCTCAAGCTGACTTTGAATCTCTTTTTTGCTCAACACTTTTGATTTAAGTCTTTTGTCTTGGAAGATCTTGATTCTGACTTTTATGCTTCATGTCCTCAAAGATGGTCTTTGAGCTTCCTTTTCTGATCATTTACTGCAAATTTAAAGTCTAGAAATTTTGCCACAATCTTGAGCACATAGTTAGTAAATAACAAGATGCATCTCAGTCTTGTTTTTGTGATCATCTTAACTTAATGGTTTGACTACATTAAAAACCTTAGGAGTGAGTTAGTCTTAACAATCTCCCCCTTTTTTTTATGATGGCAAACCATGAAGTTTCAGTTATGTATGAATCAATTTTAAGTTTAAGTCATAAGACTTAACTCCCCCTGAATTTTACCATTTTCTTTTTGAGAGGATCTTATCAATTTTTAAGAGTTTAGCTCCCCCTGAGTCTAAGGCTTTTATTATAAAATTTTAATTTCAAATACTCTAAGAACCTTTAACAGAGAAATGATAATCTTGAGACTGTAATGCATTCAAGAGGATAATTCATTGATAAGCGAAGAATTACATTAATTATCCAAGAGATTCATAGTCCACAAAATAAAGAAATTAGAAATTTAGTAGCAAAGATGCCATTACATCTTATCAGAAAACAGCAGACAGATGATATCACATCTTAACTTAAACTTCTAAAGACTCTTATCAGGTTCAAGAACCTAACCAACACTCCCCCTTTTGCCATTATCAAAAGTGCAGTAGAAACTATCCTAGCAAGATGGGGAAGGGGATGAGTCAGTAGAAGACGCTGGTGGCCTAAGCACAGATTAAGGAAACTCAGGAAGAGGAGGCACGTTGGAGAGATGCAGATGCATTTTCTTGTGAAAGTCATTTGAAGCATGCATGGCTTGAAGAACTGTGTCAAGCCCACTCAGAATTGCTTCTTGCCTCTTCTTGTGTTTCTTCATCTCTTTGAGAATTTTCTTGTGGGTGCCTTGCTGCTCAGCGTTGAATTCTTGTTGCTGTTGCTATTGCTCCTTTTGAAGCTGATTGAGAAAGTATTGATTGAATTGGAAAGATGAGTTGGCAGAGATGGATCACTTGTAGTAGCAGGGGCAGATGGGTGAGGTGCAGACTGATCATACTTTGGAGGAGGAGAGGCAAAGATTGAGTCAACAAAGAACTTTCCTGGTGTAGGCTGAGATGTATGATAAGAATGAGAGGGTTGAGACGGGACATGAGACTTCTGCTGTGAGATTGGTATTTCTTCCTCAGTCTCAACTCCAGGAGATCTTTCCTCTTGCATAACCCTAGGGGATGAGGTAGTTGTTTCTTTGTCCATGCTTGTAAGAGCTTCAACTACAATCTTGGTGATGGGGGAAGGTGAGGCTTGTGGAGTTGTCTGTTTAGGAGATGGAGGTGGAGTAGGATGCTGATGTGGTGAGGTAGGATGAGACTGGGTCTGATGTTCTGGTTCTTCAATATCAGGGATTTGTTCATCTCTTGTAGTCTCTTAAGTTCTTATGGGCTGAGGGTCAGGCTGTGTGACAGTAGAAGAGACGTGCTCTGACTTGTTTTTCTTCTTCTTCTTCTTTTTCCTCCTCTCAGTCTCAGTTGAGACGGCAAGTTGAGCCTTTCTCTTCTTCTCTTTCTCTTTCTGGATCTCAGATCCTTCTTGAGATCCAGCAGCTGTTTCTTTCATAGCTTTCTTGTTTTTTTTCCTTTTTTATGGTCTCAGACATCTTAGACGAAGGGGAAGCTTGCACAGTGGGAGGAATATTAGCAGGAATATCAATTTGAAAGGTTGGAGGTGGAATAGACTTACCATCCAAGTTGAGAGACTTGAGATTTGACTTGCCTACGAACCCAAGCTTTTCCTTTGTCTCTTCACAGCCACTCAAGTCTACCTTAAAATGCTTCATGATCCTTGTGGTGAGTATTCCAAAAGGAAGAGAAGCAGAAACCTTTGGGTTGTTAAAAGCATGCTCCATATGTTTGAGAATGATGAAGGGAAGATTTAAAGCAATTCCATGCTTTAAATGATACATGACCATGAGTTCAGTAGAGTAGACTTTGTTAAAAGTCCCTTCTCGAGGCATGATACATTTGGCAACTAAATGAAAAAGGAATTTTCCAAAGAGATTGAGAGATGAGGCAAAGGTGCTGATGGTGGCTTCTTTGAACATAGATGTGCCAACGCTTTCAGCTGGAATTCCAAGTTGAGTCCACCATTGTTCTTCACTGTAAAGCCGGTTCCCAGCAACTGGGGCTTTGATGATTGCTCCCAGGGTCTCTTCTGTTAGTTCAATGAGGACACCTCTAATGCTGGCCACAACATGGGGCAGACCTTGAGAGGCAACTTTGGCAATAGAGCAGGTAGCGTAGAATGCACGGGTCATCTTGGGAAAGATTGGCTCTGTCATGCACAGATAGTCTCCCCACCCTTGTTTCCTAAGATAGGGACCAATGTCCCAGTCTTCTTGCTTTATTTCCTCAAGAGAGATGACCCTTCCAATCACAATCCTCTTCTCTTGGAACTTCTTCGTGAACTTGTCCTCAACAACAACATTCTCAAATAGATCAGATTCGAAAGATAGCTTCTTTCTTTTGTTTTCTTCTCTGGCCTTCTCTTTGCCCTTCTTGGAAGGTTCTGGTTGGGTGAGGTCTATATGAACAGGGGATTTTGGAGCTTTTGGAGTAGAGGTCTGAGCAACATTAGAGGCGATTCTTTGAGATTTTGGTCTACTGGGAAGAGGAGTGCTTTTTGTTGGAAAACAGGGAAACACTAAGGGGGGTTGAATAGTGTTTCAATGGAAACTTTTTCTGTTTCAAATATTTTGAAGGTTTAGCTTTCAAAAATCTTCAAATGATAAGAATCGGTCTAAAGGTTTTGATTATCTTCTGAAAAGCTCTTAGATAAAGAAGATTATAAACATGCCTTGATTTAGATAATAAGTTTTTCACTTGAATACTTTTTCAAGCCCCTTGTTAGAATAGTAACAAAATTGAAATAGCTAAAGGGATAGAGAAAACTTAGCCAAGAATTTATCCTCGTTCACTAACAATCACCGTGAGCTACGTCCAGTTCTAGGGCAAAACCAGCACCTGGATTTCCACTATTCTTGCAAGAATACAAGTATTCTTTTCTATCAAGCCTCTTCAGGCTGTATAACAAGTATTGTTTCTTTCACCAAGCCTCTTCAGGCTCTCAACCACGTATTGTTTCTTTCACCAAGCCTCTTCAGGCTCTCAACCAAGTATTGTTTCTTTCACCAAGCCTCTTCAGGCTCTCCGACACTTATCCAAGTGTAACCCAAGTATTCTTTCAGACAGAAAGCCTCTCCAGGCTTAACAACCCAAACTGTTCTAAGTTTAAATAAGAAAGGGAATTAGTTCACTATCTTCAGATGATAGCTATGAACTTTGATGTACAAAAAGTTGAGAGTTTCTCAGAATATGAAAATGAATTATTGTACAAAGAATATCAGAGTTTGATTTTTGCAGCGTGTAGTTTCTTTGATTGAAAAGCTTTTCTATCACTCCCTCCTTATTCAATTCTTCATGGGATGTATTTATAGTCTCCAAGGAATAAATGCCCGTTACCAAATAGCATTTAATGCATTTAGATTACGTTTGACACAACTTGGTTCAAAGAAATCTGAGCAGAAGCAGGTGCAGCAGGTCTGCGCACACAAAGCAATCTGGCAGGAGCAGCAGCGTTGCAGACTTTCCTTAAGTGTGCTAAACATTTTAACGGGGAAGAAAAGCAACACTGACTCTTATGCTGAAGTAGGTAAGATCTTGATTTGAATGTTCCTCGTACTCAGCAACGTCTTCCAAGGTCAAACTATTGTCCTGAAGACTTCATATTTCAGATGCAAGGAATGCTTCAGATGAACTTCTCTTCTTCCGAGGGTAGACGTTCTTCAGATGATGTATGGTCTTCAGACGATCTGAAGCTTCAAATGATGTTTCACACTTTTTATGATCAAATCAAAGCAGAATATTGTGAAAGTATATTGCCACAAATCCATCTGAATTTTTATATTTGTTCATTAAAACACTTTAAAAGGAATGAGACTCGAAGTACTTAAGTATATAAATTTTTGAGACTCAATAATCTCCCCCTTTTTTAATGATGACAAATATAAAATATTCTGAAATCTGAAAAAGGGTTTAAAAGATTTTGAGTTTAGAAAATTCTCCACGTTAACCAGATGTTCCTTCTGAGATACATGTTCTGCTTCTGAAATAATCGTTCTGAAGCATTCTCTGAAGAACTCATGCCTTTTTCATCTTGCACTTTCAAAAATTTATTAGTCTTAAACAACCAATATTTAATACTCCCCCTTTTGTCATCAATGAAAAAGGGTAAGCAACAGACAAAACAATAAAGTCAAGACAACAAATGAATGCAACAACCAAACATCAACACAAATAAATGCAACAACCAAGTCATGCATTAAATTTGTTCAGAATGTGTCAAATAACTAAGACATAACAACATCATTAACTATATGGAAAGCCTTCTCAGAGCCTGCTCGAATATGGCTTGCTTCTGATTATCCAGCTCAGCAACAACTGCTTCTTTTAGTTCATTGTGACTAGCCTTGATCTGGGCATGTGCAGTGATAAGCTAATCTGACCTTTGTATGAAGGCTTCCTTCTGAGTGCTCAGAGCATAGTGCTCTATGGAAAGAGCAATCAATTCAGCTTCAAGATTTTCTTCATAGAATATCAAGGAGATGTGCCTATTGGTGAAGTGGTAGTACTGAAATCCATAAGGAAGATTGAACTTGGGAGGATCTTTGACTTGGATGAGATACTCAGGTTTGTTGAAAGGAAAGCTTACTACCCATTCAGGATGGAATTCCCTAGCAGAGAAATCAGACATAGGAAATGATGGCATCCTGTGAGTGGTGTTCTGAACTGACAGCTAATGGCTAGGATCAACTTGGAGCTGCTTGAAATGTTTGGAGCTGAACCAAGCATGAGCCTTCCTCATAAGAGTCAACCCTTGACTAAGAAGTCAAAGTCAACATGCAAGACTCAACTTAAGTAGGAATCAATGTAATTAGGATTTATGATGTAATTAGCACATCCTTGTCATTTTATTAATTAGGGGCGCCACTTACCTATGGGTTTAGTGGTTAGTAGGTTGCCTTACTAGGAGGTGTAGAGGGTCATGGGTTCTAATCCCACCTAGGATAGGAAATTCACTCATCTTGTATTTTCCTATGTAAATGGGCGCATAATTGGGAGGTTTATTGGCTTAAGGCTTAGCTTAGTCATACACCTTTAGGGGCTTGGGTTCAAATCCCTCTTAGGATGGGATTACACCCATCATTTTATTTTTTTCCCCTTTTATTTCCTTCATGAAGCCGCCCCACTCCCCCTCTTCTCCTATATAAAGGAGCCTTCACACATGTATTCCACACAATTGAATTTTAAGTAAAGGCATTATGCCCAAATTTCTCCTCCATTGGTGAGTTGAGTGAGGCTTGGTGGTTGATGCTCAAACCATACTTTGAGACTTATCTAATTCCCCCGAATTAGTGGCGTCTGGCGATTGGACTTATCTGCTATGGGTGGATTCCTGCTTCAGTGGCGTCCCTACCATTTCTTCCTCTCCGCTTTTTCTTTCATTTTCTCTCATTTTCTCGCCCAAAATAGCTGCTTCCCTGCACCTATTTTGCGCCTTTTATTGCTTGTTTTTCAATTCTAATCGGTGGTTTTTGCTCAATTCTAGATCCTACACCCATCCGGCTATCAATTGGTAATCAGAGCTTGATGGATTGAGCAATTTTGGGGTTTTTCTTGGCTGTTTTGTGCGCTGCATTGGGGCTGTTTTTGGTGCAGATTTTTCACTCAATTTAGTGTAATTCCATCCCTCTTTTCAATTGTAATTTGGACTTGGATTGTTTCCCAGGCCCGAGGTGCCTTTCTGCTGCTATCAGCTTGTTTGATTTGCTTGCAATTGCTTAAATTAGAGGGGTTTTTGGGCCGCTAATTCCCACCCCATAGGTGTTTGATAAAATGCCTATCTAATTGCTTATACTTGTTCTTGAGTGATTCTTGCAATTAATTGCTATAAACTGCTTATTTGTTGGTGAAGTGTGGTAAGAGGAGGCATTGTTGTCTTCATTTTTCCAAAGATCGTTCACCTACATTTTCTCCCCTTCACCATTAATTGTTCATCCCCCATATTTATCTCTTTACTTTCCGCCATTTAATTTCCGCTTCTCCCCATCCTTTTAATTTTTGCTCTCCCCTTTACATTTCTACTCTTCCCATCCTTTTACTTTCCGCTTCCCCCTTTACTTTCAGTCATTTACTTTCAGTCCTCCCCATCCTTTTAATTTCCACTTCCCCTTTACATTTCTCCTCTCCCCATCCTTTTACTTTCTGCCATCCCCTTTTTTATTCTGCCATTTACATTCCTGTCCTCCCCATCCTTTTAATTTCAGTTTCCCCCTTTACTTTCTTGTCATTTATTTTGCGCAATTTTTCCTTCTTTTTCTTTGCCATTTATGCGCATTTTTGGGCTCTTGTGTTGTTCAATTTCCTACTCTTGTTATGTCTGTTTGATTGGCGTTCTGATTGCAAATTTGGATTGACTGCTATCTCTACCTTGGACTTTCCCTGTTTGATTGTGCAAAACGCTCACCTGTAGGATCTTTTTTGGTTCATAGTATTGGAAGAAGATCAACAAATTCTAATTGTTGATTTTCCTTCAAATTTTAATTCCAATCTTAAAATTGAACCAAGCGCGTTTCTGTGACCATACCGGTTTTGTATAATCAACAAGGAAGTGCTAAGCAATTTTTTGGCTATTTTTGAAATCAAGTTGTCATCACGTTTTTACAGTTTTTAGAAATCAGTTTATTCATTATTTTTGCTTTTCTGGGTCACTTGGACCAGTTTACTGTCAGAAAATTCCAAAAATATTACAGTAGGTACAATTTATTTTCTTTTCATTGTGTACAAATTTCTGTAATTTTCTGTTGGGAAAAAAAGACAAAAAAAGAAAGAAAAGGCAAGAAAAATACAAAAAGTATGTACGTGCCAAAAATACAAAAAGAGGTATAAAAAGCAAAAAAGGGTGCAAAAGTCAACAACAAGGAAGAAAAGTCAAAAGACACCTAAAAAGAGTTAAAAAATTCAAAAAAAGATTCAGAAAAAACAGAAAAATAAAAACAAAGAAATATCCCAACAATACAGTGACAATTTTACTGTAATTTTCATTTTATTTCTCTGTATACTGTAAATTGAGTTGTATTTGATGTTTTTCTAAAACGACAATTTTGGCAACTCTTTTTCAAAAATCACCAAAAACAATTCTCTTTGCAATTTCTTCCCTCTTGTCTTGTTTGTTTTCTACTCTTGTGTATAAGCGTTTTTGAGTGCTTGCTTTTCTTGTTTGTCATATCAACTCCATTGTTTTGTCTTAGGATTTTCCAATTTGCTTTCAGTAGGTATTTTCTTTGTTAGTGCGCTTCTATTTTGGGTAAGGGTTAAGACTTAGTCTCACGTTGGTCTTTCAAAATCTAACCAACCTCCAACCAAGTAGAAGAGGCAAGAGAGTTTTCATTATAGAAAAAGCCCAAAAAGAGTGACATACACGAGTGAATACATTCTCTTGAGTGTAAACACTTAGTGAGTGGAAAGGTCCAAATTCTTAAAAATAAAAAACTTAACAATGGGTAGTAGGAACTCATCACCTCCTTCACCTAGAACTTTGAGGTATAGGGCCGAGTTGCAACATGCAATTCAAGACATGGCCAGAATGATGAGGCATGAGATGAGTGAACTTAGGAAAGAACTAAGTGGGAATAGGAGGGAGAGAAGAAATTCTTCTCGAGAAGGAGGAAGTGAGGATAGATATAGCGTAGTTAGAAGTGAAGATAGGTACCATGCTGAGAGTAGTGAGGGAGAGAGACACTCTGGCCATACCTATAGGAGAAGGGAAAGGGAAAGAGAGCATAGAAGGCCTAGGAGGCGTGAGGAACCTAGAGGGTTTAGAGAAGACTACTATGAGAAAACCCCTAGGAGAGAAAGAGAGGAGTATTATGAAGAGAATCCTAGGAGGCATAGAAGAGAGCATAGGAGAGAAGAAGAGCCTAGAAGGGAACAAGGTTTTAGAGGGGTAAAAATAGAAGTCCCAACCTTTAATGGTAGGAATGATGTAGAGCAATACCTAGAATGGGAACTTAAAATTGAACAAATCTTTGGTTGCCATAGGTATAGGGAATAGGAAAAGGTTAAGATTGCCTCTCTAGAATTCAAGAACTATGCCTTAGTTTGGTGGCATCAGCTTCAAGCTGAAAGAAGAAGGTGCAATGTTCCTTTGGTTTCCTCTTGGGAGGAAATGAAGTCCATCATGAGAAAGAGGTTCATACCTCAACATTACACTAGGGAGTTGCACATCAAACTCCAAACTATTAAGCAAGGTTCTAAGAGTGTAGATGAGTACTTTAAGGAAATGGAACTTGCTTTAATTAGGGCCAACATAGTTGAGGATAGTGAAGCAACTATGGCTAGGTTTATCAATGGACTTAATTTCGACATAAGGGACATAGTGGAATTGCATCCTTATGTAGAAATGGAGGACTTGGTACACCAAGCTATTAAAATTGAAACTCGACTAAAAAGAAAGGGTGGCTATAAAAGAGGAAACACTAATTTTACAACTAGGAACAAGGAAACCCTAAAGAAAGATGAGGGAAAGAGCCAAGAAAAGGAGGAACCTAAGGGTCCTAGGGTTACTTCTAACCCCACTCCTTCTACTAAAAAGGAGGATCCCTCTACTTCAACAAGAAACATCAAATGTTTCAAGTGTGATGGCAAGGGACACATAGCTTCCCAATGCCCAAATAGGAGGGCAATGTTGGTTAAAGAGAATGGAGAGTACACTAGTGCAAGTGAGAATGAACAAAGTGAGGATGAGGAAAAAGAAACTAGTGAAGAAGAGAATGAAGTTAAGAAAGAAGTATATAGGACCGAGGGTAAACTTTGCATGGTGAGAAGGTCCTTAGGAAATCAAATAATAAGAGAAGATGAACAAAGGCAAACTGTCTTCCACACTAGATGCATGGTAGAGGGACGAATTTTCTCCCTAATTGTTGATAGTGGAAGTTGCACTAACATTGCAAGTCAAGAATGGTGGAAAAACTTGGTTTATCTACCACTCCCCACCCCAGACCATACAAGTTATCTTGGATATGTGATGATGGGGAAAGGGAAGTAAATAAGCAAACTCTCATCTTTATTTCCATAGGTGATTATGATGATAATGTTCTTTGTGATGTTGTACCTATGGATGCCACACAAATTTTATTGGGTCGGCCTTGGCAATTTGATAAGAAAACCATCCATGATGGTTACTCTAATCAAATATCTTTTAAACATGATGGTACAAAAATTACTTTGATGCCAATGAAAATCCAAGAAATATGTGAGGATCAAGCTCACATGAAGAGAGAGATAGAACTTGAGAAAATTAAGAGACTTAAGATAGAGGGAGAGGATAAAAAAGAAAAAGAACGAAGAAGCATCAAGAATAATGGTAGAAAAAGTGAAAACCAAAGAAAAACAAAAAAATAAAAGGGAAGCAATGTTATTACTTCATCAATTCAAAACTGCTGACCTTGATTATTTTGAAGAAGATCAAGAAAAGGAGCTGCTAAATATGGAAGGAGGATGTAGCCACACTACAAGGGAGTTTCCTCTAACCTTTTCTCCTATTTCTTCTTCTTCTTCTTCCTCCTCTTCTCTTCTTTCTTCCACTACTCTCTTTTCTCCCAAAAATCCCTACATGATTCCCAAGTACTATTGTTATGAGCACTAGATGCTAAATGCTTGGGAATAATGAGTCTTCCTTTTTTTTACCAAGGTTGCGCAAGGATGTCCATGGTTGAAAACCTAGCAAAGACTCACAGTCCTAAAGGGAAGTCTCCACCTTCTCTTCTTTGTCATCCATTCTTTATTTCTCTTTTACACCCCCTTATACTTTTCTCATTTTCAGATTTGAGGACAAATGCTTCTCAAGGGGGAGGGGATGATGGTATCCTGTCAGTGGTGTTCTGAACTGACAGCTAATGGCTAGGATCAACTTGGAGCTGCTTGAAATGTTTGGAGCTGAACCAAGCATGAGCCTTCCTCATGAGAGTCAACCCTTGACTAAGAAGTCAAAGTCAACATGCAAGACTCAACTTAAGTAGGAATCAATGTAATTGGGATTTATGATGTAATTAGGACATCCTTGTCATTTTATTAATTAGGGGCGCCACTTACCTATGGGTTTAGTGGTTAGTAGGTTGGCTTACTAGGAGGTGTAGAGGGTCATGGGTTCTAATCCCACCTAGGATAGGAAATTCACTCATCTTGTATTTTCCTATGTAAATGGGCGCATAATTGGGAGGTTTATTAGCTTAAGGCTTAGCTTAGCCATACACCTTTAGGGGATTGGGTTCAAATCCCTCTTAGGATGGGATTACACCCATCATTTTATTTTTCCCCTTTTATTTCCTTCATGAAGCCGCCCCACTCCCCCTCCTCTCCTATATAAAGGAGCCTGCACACATGTATTTCACACAATTGAATTTTAAGTAAAGGCATTATGCCAAAATTTCTCCTCCATTGGTGAGTTGAGTGAGGCTTGGTGGTTGATGCTCAAACCATACTTTGAGACTTGTTAGAACCACAGGAAACACTAGAAGGGGGGTTGAATAGTGTTTCAAACTTTTTAACAGTTTTTGGAAATCTTTAATTTAAATCATGAAGATGAGCACCGTTAAGAACAAGTCTTAAGATCAGAGATAGTTGAAACATGCGGAAGATAAGAAAAATAGTGTTTCTTCTAAAGCTTAAGATTGTTTTAAACAGAGGTTTCTTAAAGTGTCTTCTGAAGATTATTACAAGGAGTATTTTCAGAACGGTTTCTGAAATACTTCAGACAACTAGAAGTTCTCTGAAGTTTGTTCCTGATCTCTGAACTGATCTCTTTCAGACTTGCTTCAGAGAATTTATTTCAGAAGTTCTTCAAGGAACATTCTTTGTAAAGCTTCAAAAGATATAAGAGCCATCTCATGTTTTATACATATGAAAGGTCATTTTATTGAAATATTTGTGTTAAGTTTATTATAGAAAATACTTTTCAAACTCCAACATAAATATGAAAACTGGAAATAAAGAGATTAAAGAAAAGAGAATTTAGGCATATAGACTTCAGACAGACGTTTACGGGGCTGTCTGAAGTTTTCAGACGGCTTGTAAAAACTATTTTTAAAAGATGGTTTGTGCCTTCAAAAATATCAGATTAATTATTCTGACCCCTTGATTAGTATAAAAAGAATTGATAAGAGATAAGGGTAAGAGAACTTAGGCAAGGAATTTATCCTGGTTCACCCACAAACCCGTGGGCTACATCCAGTCCCAGAGGTAAACCACCACTGGATTTTCCACTATCTGAATCCACAGATACAAGTATTGTTCACAGCCTCTTCAGGCCAACACAAGTGTTATTTTGTTTTCAACTGCCTCTCCAAGCAACATATGCAGTATTCTTTCTCAGTCTAGCCTCTCCAGGCTCTGCAACTCAGTATTCTTTCTTCCACCAAGCCTCTGCAGGCTCTCTGACACTTATTCAAGTGTAGAGTATTCTTTCTTCCACCAAGCCTCTCCAGGCTCTCAGACACATAAAGTGTTTTTAAATTAAACTAAGTTTAAGTTTCCACGAAACATAAACTTAATCTTTTCCTGTACTAGAGGTTAACTGAGTACTACTCAGGATACAATGGATAAATCTAAGTACAAGGGTAAGACAGTGATAGAAGTGTATAAGTTTGAGTACAATCCCTGTCTCTGATAAGAGGAATAACATCCTCTGAGAATTGGCTAGGTAGATACTGACTTTAAGCTCCAGCCTTGTTCTCCAGCCATTGGTTTCCATGGGCTACATTCTCACCCGTATCATTGGAAAAACCAAGGCATACTTGCAGCTTCAAACCATTCTTTGGTTCATATGAGATTAAGCACAGCCTGGTAGGTTGTTCAACTGAACAACTACAATTTTGACTAGCATAGTTGATTCAAGTAAGTGTGGTCAACACTGATAGGATTTTCTGATGCATCTTGATCAACTGATTGAACCATGTGAATGAGTTCAACATCTTCAAATTCTTCCTTTAGGCTATTTATATGTTCTGTTGGAATATAGCCGTTTGAAGATGATTCATAATACCGTTGAGATGTTGATGATGTGGCTCATATAGCCGTTACTTAATAGTGTCTCAAACGGTTGCTTCTTCTTTAGCAGATATGTGTTCAGACAGTCTTGTTCTGACACTTCTGTAGATGAGCTCTTTAGAGAAATTTTCTTGATATTGTTTTGCATGTTCTCTCTCTTGATATCCTTTTACTTTTCTTCAGCTGACTTCTGATTTTCTCTGCTTTTCCTAGGAGTGTATATGAGGAGGTATTCGTTGGATTTGTCCTCTTGCTTATTTTGTATAAGCTCCTTTTCTGTTTGCTTCCTGACACCATTTCTCCTTTCTTCTTTGAGTGAGGTGTCTTTTTCAATGGCTGTTTCTTGCAGATGATAAAGTATGTTTGAATTAAAATATGTTATTCAAACATTTCTCTTTGTTGCTTCTGCTTAGTCTCCTGAGCTTTTCTTGTGCTTTCTTTTGAATTGGTGATGATAATATTTCCGTTGTGATACCACCCTTTAGAGAAAGCATTGAATGCTATTCAATCCATCGTGAGACACGCTTCTGGGTGTCTTCATAATTCTGACAGAGTACAACGTTGGTGCTGCTATAAAGCTGCCATCGTTGTTGCTGCAATTTCTGGGTTGCAGAGATTTCCTCAGTGGTGTATGAAATTCAAAATCACCAGGAAAGGTCTCTGTATTTCTTGCCATAAACGTGTTTGAAAAAGGTACGTGCAGCAGAGGTTCAGAAAAAGTCTTCACAAACTTCAGCAGAGGGTGCCACGTCATAAGTGAGACTTCAGACAGCACTGATACTTCAGACGGGTTGAACTACTTCAGACAGCTCCAACTCTTCAGACAAGTCCTGCTTCTTCAGACAGCTTCGTTTCTTCAGAAGGCTTCCTTGCTTCAGACAGCTTCTTTTCTTCAGAAGGCTTCTTTGCTTCAGAAGGCTTCCTTGCTTCAGACAGCTTCTTTTCTTCAGAAGGCTTCTTTGCTTCAGACAGCTTCTTTTCTTCAGAATGCTTTATGTTGTCTTCATATGGTCTTCACGTCTTCAGACAGCTTCTTATCCTTGATCCTGCATTTGTTCTTCTGATCCTAATCTTCTGATTTTGATTATTATTTCATCCTGAAACACAATCAACAAACCAATACCTTTCTCAGTAGAATCTGTTTATATAATCTTATTTGTTAATCATTAAAACTACAGGATATTAAGTCTTTGAGTCAAGTTTGAATGCTCAAACTGATTAATAGACTTCACAATCTCCCCCTTTTTAATGATGACAAATAAGATATGTATAACTTACAAAATGTTTTAAGGAAAGATGGTTAGGTATATATATAAGGCTCCCCCTATCTATAATACTCCCCCTGAGAAGAACATTTATTCTTTTAGTTTGTTTAAATGTTGCAAATTGTTATCATTATTCTAACAAGATTAGATATGGTTAACTTATCTTTTGGAAACTAGATGTTAATCTTTCAGATACCAATTGTGTTAGTCTTTTTAGACACCAATTATTATTGTTTGTTATTGAAAACTAATATGGTTATTGTTTGTTATTGAAAACTAATATTTTATTTACTTATTAAATCATTCTGATTATTATTGTTTGTTATTGAAAACTAATATTTTATTTACTTATTAAATCATTCTGATTGTTTAGTCCCTTTTAAATCATTTTGTGAGTTAAATATTTCTCCCCCTTTTGTCATTAATTAAAAAGGTTCATGGTTTCATATAGTTGAGTTTTGTGAGTGAATGGTTCATTTATTGTTGTTATTTTTCAGATACCGAAGATCAAGAAATGAATATCATTTGTTAGAAAAATACAGTAACTTCTTATACCAAATAAATGATACAACCATTGATAAACAAAACTGAAATAAACACAGAAATACACAAGTTTAAATTTTCTCAAAACATTTGATAAATACAAAAAGCAGGTTTTCACAAAAAGGAAAGAGGTTACATTCCAAAAATAGAATGCATCCATCCATTGCTTCCTCCGGAGATTCCTTCGAAGGCCTGAGGCATAGCCTTATAGACTTCATCTCTTTTAAAGCTATCACCACTCCTTCTGCTGCAGAAGCTTCAGGAGTTGCCTCAGAGCCCCAGACTTCATCCCAACCGTGCCGTGCTGCACGCCTTTTCCTTCTAGCCCCTGGGACAATGGAGGTGCATCATGTAAGACTGTGTCTCGATCATTAGTCACCACCTTACTTCCAAGAACCACTTTGTCAGTAGTTCTTCTAATAAGATTGACTATTCTGGGATCACCCAGTGATCTTCCAGTCCACCTGTGATGCAGCAAGATCACCATGGTCCAAGTATAGAGAAACGGGTTTTCAGATGAACCCTTTCCCTTACTCTTCATTCCATACATCATCCAAGAGGACTTGATCTTTGCCTCAACATGTTTCAGAGGTCCTTCTTCTGTTTTCCTTTGCTTCTTCATCATCCTTTTGGAAGCCACTTACTCAGAACCTTAGACAAAGCTATAGAGGAGCTTTGAAGATGTGAGTTTGTGTGAAGGGCTCTAGTGAATTTATAGGACTTTGAAGCAAGGGTAAAATAGAGAAGTAAGGAAAATGAATCCATTGGATTGTTGTTCACGCGATGTATATGGGCTCAGATAGCTTTTGATGATGGCAGTTTCAAATCTTGAAAGTATCGAAACGTGCATCATTGATTGGTCATAGATGAAGCTCTATAGGAAACTGAGTCATTAGCATGGATAAAGTAAGTTTTGGAAAACGTTTAAAGAATTTTAAGAAGAGACAAAAAAAAACATATTGAAGATATTATTTTTTCGAAACACTTTTAAGAACAGAAAGGAAAAAATAAAATGGAATATGTGAGAAAACATTTAAGAAAAGAAATGTTTGAAAACAGATCTTTATGGTATCAAATCAGAGGATTTTATGATTATTATTATTTGAGAAGCTTTTAATATGTTGAGTCTTTTATGTTATTAATTAAAGTTTTAAGGTGAAGTGATGTTACCATTAGATTTCCTTATTATTCTCTAGATGGAAGAAAGCTTTTCTGGCATTGTACCTTACTTTGAAGATTTTTCTTCTTGTGCGGTCACTTGATGTCTGCAAATCCTCCTTTGAGTCTTTTGTCTTTTTGTGCTTCAGAGAATCTTTGAACAATCATCTTAACCTGTCCCTCAAGGATTGAAATAGACTTTAATAACTTGAGTGTACATTACTTTATCATTTCTGACCCACAATTTCAGAAGGTTCACCGAGACCCTTCTGAACAGGTTTAGAAAGTAGAAATGTTACTAAGTCAAAATTATCTTTTCAAGCGTAGAGGTAGGCTTAGTGCTTTGTGTATCACTTGTCTTAACATTTCTGACCCATAGTTTCAGTAAGTTCATTGTGAACTGTCTGAACAGGTTCAGACACTAGAGATGATATCACACTTAGACGTTCTTGTTCCCTTCATTCATCCTTTTTACACATGGCATTTTCTCCGGTTGATCTTCTTTTAGCTTATTTTCAGAGACCTGTTTTCTGAAACATGCACAACCTAAAAATACCTTTCAGTAGCATATGATATTACTTGATAGAATTAGTTAATCATTAAAACAAGTGTCTTAGGTTAATAGTTTCAATTTTATTATATTTCAGCAAGGAGAGGTCTTAGCAAAAGGATATCTAGGGATAATCCTGTCAAGTTGTACCAGAATAGAAGTGGAAAGCTTGGTGTGTACATTTCTGGGAGGTCTGAAATCTTTCTTCCCAAAGGAGCTTGAGTATTTGTCAACGAGCTCAGACTCAAGGCACAACATCCTCACAGCAACCCAATCTTCATAGGATAAAGAGTAATGATCTTGAGAAAAAGGATCCAGTACTCTCCACTTGTGACAAGGGTTGAGCACTCCATACATTATCTTCTACAAAGCATCTGAAATACTTCCCCCCCTGAACTGATAAGTCTTTTTTTTTCTTGCTTCATCAGCAGAGTCAAAAATCAGCCTTGAGGGTGGATGTTTGATGATAGGAGCAACTTCTTTGAAGAACAACAACTCTTCATAGAGGTTGGGAAATCTGGGAATTTTGGGCCTTTCTTCAAGAGGAACATTGTAAAACTTGTGTGGTATTTCAGCTGCCCACATCAGTTGCTTATTGTTCTCAACAGTTAGACTCAGATCAAAGGTGGGTTCTCTTCTCAAATCTCTAGATTTCTCCTTTAGCAGCTCAGCCCTAGTCAAAGGAATATTACCTCCAAACCATACACATCTTGAATCTTCATTATCAGTGTTAAGTTCAGAATATCCTGAGAGAGATGAAGATGAAGATGAATGTGATGGTGAAGGTGGGGGTACTTCTTCTGTGGTGCTTACCACCTTAGGTGGAAGAGGAGGAGCTTCATCCTCTGAGGTGGATACATTGCCAAAAATGACTCTAGGCCTTTTAGCAGGAGACACAGTGCCTTCATCAGCTTGCTTCTTTGACTTCAGTTCCTCCAGCTTCTTCTTCCTCTGATCCTCAGCTACTTGCTGAAACTCAACTGCATCCTCTTACTGGATGTTTTTGCTTCTAGTGACTCTCTGAGGAGCAACAACAGCAACAGGATCAAGTAATCTTCTTCTCTTTTGTTTTCTGGCTTTAGCACTAGCTCTTCTTCTCTTGAGCCTATTTTCTTGCTCAATCCTCTCATCCTCCAGAACAACTTGTTGAGCAGCAACAGCAATAGCAAAATCTTGTTTTTCTTGTTCCTCCTTCTTCTTTCTTTCTTCTTCTTCAATTTCCTCTACTACTTTCCTGATATCAGCCTCAGGTAAACTGGTAGCAATAGGGACAACCTGAATTGGCTTAGATACATCAACAGCTACAACACCAAGGTGTTCAGATTCTAACTTGTTGCTGTCCTCCCAGAGTGAGAGTAGGCTGAGTAGCAACATTAGAAGTTTTAGTTGTTTGACCCACAATCTCAGAGGTGTGTGCAAGCACATTCTGAGCAGGTTCAGACAATCTGAACTAAAATTCCTTTTTAGTAGATACTTCCTTCTGAAGCACTTTGGTCATTTTCTTCTTGATAATCTTGGTGGGAGTTTGTGCTGAGACAAACTTGTCTTTATGAGGATCTCCGGTCAGCTCATCCTCAAGAATCTCTAAGACCTTCTGAGGGCTTTTTCCAGTTCTTCTAGCCTTGTCTTCTACAACTTCTTTTAGCAAGGTCTTCTCAGGTGAGGGCTTCTTCACAGCAATGCCCATCCTCTTAATGTTCACCAGAGAGAATAGGGTAGGACCCCTATGATCATAAAGCTTTTCAATGGGAACATTAAATTTCAGAAGAATCTTGGTGATGAGAGTGGTGTGAGTATAGCTTGCTACTGAATCATTTACCCTCTTCAGCATATTGTAGAGGATGATCATGGGAAGGTTCAGAGGCTTATTGTCCAGGAGATTAATCACACAAAACCTCTAAAGTTCAGAGACATGATTCTTTCTTCCATGTTTGGGCAAAATGCAGCAACCCAAAATAGCATAGAGAATCCTTGCCTTAGGATGCATGATAGAGCTTTTCAGTTCCATAGGATCTTCAATCCCGTACAGCTTCTTTGTGAACTTCTTAGTTCCACCATTTCTCAGCTCCCATTCTGGAGTGAACATTTCTCCAGAATTTGGAACACCAGTAACTTGAGAAATGGTGTCAACATCCACTATGATTTTCACACCCAGCACGGTGGTCTTCAGCCCTTGATGCTTCCCATCCTTGGTTGAAATATCTTCAACTTTTTTCCAGAAGTCAATCACACTTTGTTCATGCCATGCACAGTCTATGGCAGAAAAGAAGTTGGTCCATCCACATGCATAAAAAATTTCAGAAAGATAGATGCCACTAGCTTGGAGTTCTTCTAAGTTAATGGTTCTGGAAGGCACAACTTGACATCCTACAGATTTCTTTGACGCCATTGATGAAAGCTTGAGAGAACAAGAGCTTTGAGGAGACAAAAAGCTTAGGGCACAAGGAATAGCAAAAACTTGCAGAAGAAAGAGTGTGAGTAGATCCTATAACCGTTGACAACACGTCTTTAAATAGTCGTCACAACAGTAATTATGGCAGTTGCAGTCTTGGAGAACGTGCAGTCGTGCTGAGAACAGTTACTCAGAGAAGGAGACCAAACGTTTCAGCTTGCCACGTCATCAGACTTAGTTACTTCAGATGCACAAGGTATTTGAAATGATGTGCATGTTCAGACACAACATACATTCAGATAATGCACGTTCAGATGCAAGCAATCATTTTTCAGACAAAGCCAAGATATTCAGATTATCTCTTATGAACTTAAACCTATCTTCAGATAGAGGCTTTGTGAATATATCTGCCTATTGATGTTCAATATCAATGAACTTTATATCAAATACCCCTTTCTGAACATAGTCTCTAATGAAATGATGCTTGATTTCTATATGATTTGCCATATAATGTTGAATGAGATTCTTAGATAAATTAATAGCACTTGTGTTATCACACATAATAGGTATAGAAGACACATCAATATTAAAATCTTCTAATTAATATTTTACCCATAGCAGTTGTGAACAACAACTTGCTGCAACAATATATTCAGCTTCAGCTGTAGAAAGAGCAATTGTGCTTTGCCTTTTGCTGGACCAGCTGATCATGTTGTCTCCAATGAAGTGACAACCTCCACTAGTTGATTTTCTTTGTAATATATCTCCAGCAAAATCAGCATCACAAAATCCCACTAACCTGCAATCCTTACTCTTCTTATAGCAAAGACCAAGATTAGTAGTGCCATTTAAATATCTGAAAATTCTCTTTACAGCTTTTTAATGAGTAATTCTTGGATCAGATTGAAATCTAGCACAGAGACACACACTGAACATTATGTCAGGTCTTCTTGATATTAGATACAATAATGAACCAATCATTCCTCTATACAAGGTTTGATTTACTGGTTCTTCCCCTTCATCTTTGCCTAGAGCAGCAGAAGGATGCATAGGAGTTGGCATGGGCCTGCAATCACTCATGTTGAACTTCTTAAGCATTTCTTTTGTATATTTTTCCTGATGGATCCATATACAATTAGATTGTTGCTTTATCTGAAGTCCTAGGAAGAACTTAAGTTCTCCCATCATGCTCATCTCAAACTCAGATTGCATAAGCTTAGAAAATTCCTTGCATAATGAAGAATCAGTAGATCCAAATATAATGTCATCCACATATATCTGAACCAGAATAAAATCTTTGTTAGACATTTTTCTGAAAAGAGTTGTATCTACTTTTCCTCTTTGAAAGCCATTTTTGATTAAAAAATTGCTCAATCTGTCATACCAAGCTTTTAGGGCTTGTTTCAGACCATAAAGAGCCTTTTTCAGTTTGAAAACATGTTCTGGAAAGGTAGTATCTTCAAAACCAGGGGGTTGTCTAACATAGACCTCTTCCTCAATAAAACCATTGAGAAAGACACTCTTTACATCCATCTGATATAGGGTGATGCCATTATTTACTGCATAAGAGAGTAAAATCCTAATGGTTTCAAGCCTAGCTACAGGAGCAAAAGTTTCAGTGAAGTCAATACTTTCTTGCTGATTGTAGCCTTGAGCAATAAGTCTGGCCTTGTTTCTGACCACTTTTCCTTCTTCTGACAGCTTGTTTCTGAACACTCATTTGGTTCCTATTATAGTTTTCCCATGGGTTTTAGGGACAAGTGTCCAGACATCACTCCTAGCAAATTGGTTCAACTCTTATTGCATGGCTAGGATCCACCCTTCATCATGCAGAGCTTCCTCAATACTTCTAGGTTCAATTTCAGAGAGAAGTGCAAGATTGTTCAAGCTTCTGAGCCTTGATCTTGTTCTAACTCCTTCTGAAGTGTCACCTATTATTTGCTTTATAGGATGATGAGTTCTGTATCTCCAATCACGATTGTGAGGGAGTACAGACTCTGTCTGAGACTCAACAATGTCGGTCTAAGAAGGTCCAGCTTCAGACACAGGTTCAGTCTTTTGCTCAGCGGGTCCTTCAGATGATCCTTCAGTTTTTACATCTGGATTTATCTGGATACCTGCAAAATCCTCTTCTAGATCTGATAGTTCCCTATCAGTCTCTTTAAAGTCATTGAATCTTACATGAATAGATTCTTCCGCAACTAAGGTTCTTGAGTTATATACTCTGTAAACCTTAGAGGTTTCAGAATATCCAATAAAGAATTTTTTATCAGACTTAGCATCAAATTTTCCTAAATCATCTTTAGTGTTAAGTATAAAACACTCACATCCAAAGATATGGAAGTAGGATATGTTGGGTTTTCTTCCTTTCCACAGTTCATATGGAGTCCTTTTGAGAATTGGTCTTATCAAAATTCTGTTTTGAATGTAACATGTTGTGTTAACTGCTTCTGCCCAAAAGGATCTAGGTAGATTGCTTGAAATGAGCATGGTTCTCCCCATCTTTTGCAAACTTTTGTTCTTTCTCTCAACAACCCCATTTTGCTGAGGTGTCCTAGCCACAGAGAAATTGTGTGAGATCCCATTCTCATCACAGAACAGTCTGAAGCTTGAGTTTTCAAACTCTCCACCATGATCACTTCTGATTACAGATATGCAGATTCCTTTCTCATTCTGTTCTTACAGAATTTTGTGAAATACTCAAAGGTTTCCTCTTTGCTTCTTAGGAATATAACCCATGTAAATCTTGTATAGTCATCAACAATGACCAATCCTACTTCTTTTTGCTAAGACTTTCAGTTCTAGTAGGACCAAACAAATCCATGTGAAGTAGTTCTAAAGGTCTGCTGGTTGAAACAACATTCTTTCTCTTAAAAGAGTTTCTAGTTTGTTTCCCTTTCAGACAATTTTCACATAAAATGTCAAATTTGAATGAAAGCTTGGGTAAACCTTTAACCAGATTGTGTTTGGTTAGCTTTGAGATTAATCTCAAGCTGGCATGCCCAAGTTTCTGATACCAAATCTGTTTTTCATCTTCAATTGAAACAAAACATTTCACATTTTGACTTGCAAGTTCCTCTAGATCAATCTTGTATACATTATTATGTCTCTTAGCAGAAAAGAGGATATGATTTGAAGCATCTTTGACTATATAGCCTTCTTTAGTGAAAGATACAACATATCCACTGTCACATAATTGACTTATGCTCAGAAGATTGTGTTGCAGTTCTTCCACTAGAAGCACATTCTTAATTAGGGAAAGAGGAGTCACACCTACTGTCCCAATACCAGTGATCTTCCCTTGCTGATTTCCACCAAAGGTGACCACTCCACCTGCCTTGGGTCTAAGGCTTTGGAACAAACACCTTTCTCCCGTCATGTGTCCCGAGCACCCACTATCCAGGTACCATTTGTGGTGTTTCTTTTGTCCTGTTAAACACATCTGCAACAAGAACAATTAAACTCTTAGGTACCCATACCTTTTTGGGTCCTCTTTTGTTAGTTTTAGGTCTTATTTTCCCTCTGTATCTACACTGGGACGCCACATGTCCAGGTTTTCCACAGTTGGAACACCCATTACCTTTCTTGGGTCCTTTATCAGGTACTATAAAATTTAAGAATTCGGAATAAGATGTTTTTGAATAACCTAAACCACTTCTGTCTAAGAAATGCCTCTGAAAGCCTAATAATATGTTCAGATTATCAGTTCCTTTGACAAATCTAGCCAGATCCAGAGTTAATTCTCTAATCTTACGTTTGAGCTTTTTATTCTCTTTTACAAGATTATCAAAATTACTAGGATCTTGCTGAAGCAGCTTTCCTTTGAGAGCAAGATTTTCTTTTTGCAAATTTTCATTTTCTAAAGCAGCTTGGGTAAAAGCTCTTGAAAGTTCTTTAAACTCATTAAACAACTCTCTGCTACTTTGAACAAGGTCATCTTACTGATCTTGTAGAGTTTGAGGAATTACCTCAGAGTCTGAACTATCTGAAGAAGGTAGACTTGCCATCAGACACAGATTTGCTTCTTCTGAAGTGTCATCCTCTTCTTCTGAAGTGGAGTCATCCAAATCTTCCCATGTTGCCATCAATCCTTTCTTTTTCTTGAACAATTTCTTCTTCTGAAAGGTTGGCTTCCTTAACTTGGGGCACTCATTCTTCATGTGACCTGGTTGTTTGCACTCAAAACAGGTAATTTTGTTAGTGTTAAAGGATTCTTTACCTGACTTACCTTGTTTAAAGTTGGAAGGTTGAGATCTTCTGAATCTCCCTTTTCTTTGTAGCATCTTCTTAATCTTATTGATGAGAAGAGCAAGATCTTCATCTTCTGAACAGCCTTCAGATTCAGTATCACCATCCGAAGTGTCCTCTGCTTGCATGGCTTTCATGTTACTATGCCTAAGTTGTCTGGCCTTGGAGTTCAATGCCAATGATTTCTTCTTGGTGTCATCTTCCCCAAGTTCTAACTCATGGACTTTGAGAGAGCCCAATAGTTCCTCCATTCTAAGAGAGTTTAAATCTTTAGCTTCTTGAATAGCAGTAACCTTGGGTCTCAAGGACTTTGGTAAGCTTCTTAGAATCTTTCGATTGTTATCTCCAGATTCAAAGGTTCTTCCTAATGACCTGAGTCCATTAGTTATCGTCTGAAACCTTCCAAACATTTGATCTATGGTTTCAGACTCTTCCATCTTGAACATCTCATATTGATGTACAAGCATACTGATCTTGGATTGCTTTACAGTCTCAGTTCCTTCATGAGCTGCTGCAAGAGTATCCCAGATCTCCTTGGCAGATGAACAACCATGAACCTTCTCATATTCTGACTTGTTCAAGGAACATATCAGATAGAGTTTGGCCTTGGCATTTAATTGAACTCGAGCCTTCTGCTCCAAAGTCCATTCAGCTTTCGGTGTGGGCAATCCGGTATACATGGGAACATAGTCTCCATCAGTAACCACATCCCAGACATCAATGTTGTTGCTTTCAATAAACAACTTCAAACAATCCCTCCAATAGTGGTAATCCACTCCATTGAATGTTGGGGGTCTCGTGATGGAGGCTCCTTTAGTGATGTATTGTCTGTTGCTGGTAGAGGTTTCCATATGGATCTTTGTCCTCTGCACTGATTAGGTGCTAACCCCGAGGATAAGCTCTGGTACCAACTGTTGGAAAACAGGGAAACACTAAAAGGGGGGTTGAATAGTGTTTCAATGGAAACTTTTTCTGTTTCAAATATTTTGAAGGTTTAGCTTCCGAAAATCTTTAGATGATAAGAATCAGTCTGAAGGTTTTGATTATCTTCTGAAAAGCTCTCAGATAAAGAAGATTATAAACTTGACTTGATTCAGATAATAAGTTTTTCACTTGAATACTTTTTCAAGCCCCTTATTAGAATAGAAACAGAATTGAAATAGCCAAAGGGATAGAGAAAACTTAGCCAAGAATTTATCCTGTTCACTCACAATCACCGTGAGCTACGTCCAGTCCCAGGGCAAAACCAACACCTGGATTTCCACTATTCTTACAAGAATACAAGTATTCTTTTCTATTAAGCCTCTTCAGGCTCTACAACAAGTATTGTTTCTTTCACCAAGTCTCTTTAGGCTCTTAACCAAGTATTGTTTCTTTCACCAAGCCTCTTCAGGCTCTCCGACACTTATCCAAGTGTAACCCAAGTATTCTTTCAGACAGAAAGCCTCTCCAGGCTTAACAACCCAAACTGTTCTAAGTTTAAACAAGAAAGGGAATTAGTTCACTATCTTCAGATGATAGTTGTGAACTTTGATGAACAAAAAGCTGAGAGTTTCTCAGAATATGAAAATGAATTATTGTACAAAGAATATCAGAGTTTGATTTTTGCAGCGTGTAGTTTCTTTGATTGAAAAGCTTCTCTATCACTCCCTCCTTATTCAATTCTTCACGGGACGTATTTATAGTCTCCAAGGAATAAATGCCCGTTACCAAATAGCATTTAATGCATTCAGAATACGTTTGACACAGCTTGGTTCAAAGCAATCTGAGCAGAAGCAGGTGCAGCAGGCTGCGCACACAAAGCAATCTGGCAAGAGCAGCAGCGTTGTAGACTTTCCTTAAGTGTGCTAAACATTTGAACGAGGAAGAAAAGATACACTGGCTCTTATGCTGAAGTAGGTAAGATCTTAATTTGAACGTTCCTCGTACTCAGCAACTTCTTCCAAGGTCAAACTATTGTCCTGAAGACTTCATATTTCAGATGCAAGGAATGCTTCAGATGAACTTCTCTTCTTCCGAGGGTAGACGTTCTTTAGACGATGTATGGTCTTCAGACGATCTGAAGCTTCAAATGATGTTTCACACTTTTTATGATCTGAATCAAAGTAGAATATTGTGAAAGTATATTGCCACAAATCCATCTGAAATTTTATATTTGTTCATTAAAACACTTTAAAGGGATTGAGACTCAAGGTACTTAAGTATATAAATTTTTAAGACTCAACACTTTTCTTAGATGAGGTGGATTTTGAGGATGGTGAAGGTTGTGTTTGAGTCTGTCTGGCCTCAGAGTCAGTGCTTGGCTGTGGTGAGGGTGATCTGCTTAGTCGTTCCTAGCTTGAATGGATGCTTCCCATGGTGTCACATGAGTTGGAGGAAGACATATTGAGTTCTGGTGAGGAGGATGAAGATGAGATGTCTGAGTATGTGAGTTTATCAGCAGTGACTTTGATGCGCATTTGAGAAAAGAAAGAGATGAGATTGAGAGAAGTTATTTGGTTTATATAGATTGAGAGATTCTGAGAGAGAGAAAGAGAAAACGTGCAGCTTGGTGAGCAGTTAATGAGCGATTGAAAATGGTTGGGCACTCTTTTTTATACGCAACGGCTAGTAGTGCGCATGTTCATGAAATTACCGTTTTGTGCTTACTAGCCGTTAGCAACTGTTAAGAGGAACTCTCTAGTAACGTCTCTTTGACGTTTGAGATGCTTCATTAAGACGCTCTCTCTCATATGGTCTCATTGATACTTGAAACCATATGTTGAGACGGTCTTTCATAATGTCTTACTGTGAGTCTTGTCTTATCTTAGACTGAGTCTTAGAGCTCATCTCAGCTCTGGATTTAATGTCATAAAATATAAATATGATTTTTGACAATCAATCAAAGGCACGCATATTCAACAGTTTCAGATTTTCAACAAATCTTTCTTCCACTAAAGGTTTAGTAAAAATATCAGCTAATTGATTTTTGTGTCAACAAAAATTATTTCAATATTTCCCTTTTGAACATGGTCTCTTATAAAGTGGTGCTTAATGTCAATGTGTTTAGATCTTGAGTGATGAATAGGATTTTTTGCAAGATTGATAGCACTGGTGTTATCACAAAAGATTGGAATTTAAGAATACCTTAGTGCATAATCAAGCATTTGAGATTTAATCCATAAGATTTGTGCACAGCATGCTGCAGCTGAGATGTATTCAGCTTCAGTAGTAGATAAGGCTATTGTGTTCTGCTTCTTGCAATACCATGAGACAAGGCACTTTCCTAGGAACTGGAAAGTTCCACTTGTGCTTTTCCTATCCATCTTGTCTCCAGCAAAGTCAGCATCACTATAGCCTGTAAGATCAAATCTAGATCCTTTCTCATACCAAAGACCAAGATTAGTTGTCTTAATTAAATATCTAAAGATTCTTTTCACAGCTGTGAGATGAGATTCTTTAGGATCAGATTGGTATCTAGCACATATCCCTACAGCATAATGAATATCAGGTCTACTTGCAGTTAAGTACATAAGATATCCAATCATACCTCTGTACAACTTATCTGAGACTGACTTACCTTTTTCATCTTTGTCAATCTGAGTTGAAGGATGCATGGGAGTCTTCATTGGCTTGGCATTATTCATCTTGAATTTTGTCAGTAGATCTTTTGCATATTTTTCTTGATAGATGAATATGCCATCAGATTGTTGCTTGATTTGTAGACCTAGGAAGAATCTCAGCTCACCCATCAGACTCATCTCAAACTCTCCCTGCATGAGACTTGAGAATTTTTGACAAAAAGATTCATTAGTTGATCCAAAGACAATATCATCTACATAGATTTGAACAATTAATAAGTCTTTGTTATACTCCCTTTTGAATAATGTGGTGTCAATCTGACCTTTAGAAAAGCCATTCTCAACTAGAAAGGAACCCAGTCTGTCATACCAAGCTCTAGGAGCTTGCTTGAGACCATATAAAGCTTTCTTCAATCTGATTACATATTCTGGATGGTGTGGATCTTCAAACCCAGGGGTCTGTCTCACATAGACTTCCTCTTCAATGATTCCATTTAGGAATACACTCTTCACGTCCATTTGGTAGAGCTTGAAGTCTTTATGAGCTGCAAAGGCTAAGAGGATTCTGATGGCCTCAAGTCTGGCTACTGGAGCAAAGGTCTCATCATAGTCTATTCCTTCTTGCTGGTTGTATCCTTGTGCTACCAGTTTTGCTTTGTTCCTCATAACCTTGCCTTTTTCATTGAGTTTGTTGTGAAAAACCCATCTGGTTCCTATTATATATTGATGAGATGGTGGAGGAACCAGATCCCAGACTTTGCTCTTGTCAAACTGGTTGAGATCTTCCTTCATGGCCTTGATCCATGAGACATCATTGAGAGCTTCATGTATATCTTTTGTTTCTATTTCAGACAAGAGAGCCATCATGTTTTCATTTTTCCTGAAAGATGATCTTGTTCTCACTGTCTGAAGTCTCTCCTATGATCTGATCTCTTGGATAAGATCTCACCAATCTCCAGCTTCTGGGCAGCTCAGATGCATGTTCATTTTAAATCTCAGGTGCTCCCTGTCTTGTTCTCTCAGTCTCTATTTGTTCTTCAAGCTTGTCTTCAGCTTGAGAGTTGTTATCCATCTCAGGTTGGAGACTTCTGTGAGACCCTGTCTGAACTGACTTCCAGATCTCAGTCTGAACTTCTCTTCTTGGTTCAGATTGAGGAATTCTCATATGCTTCTGTTCTGGTGAGGATCTTTCCTCAGCTTCTTGAGTTGAGATCCTCAGCTCTCCCCTCATTTCCTCAATTTCTTCATCTACTTTCTTCTGTGGATTGCCCTCCATCTCATTAAAGACTACATGCACAGATTATTCAGTAGTTTTTGTTCTTAAATTATACAGTATATAAGCTTTAGAGGAAAGAGAATACCCAAGGAAAATTCCCTTGTCAGACTTTGTGTCAAATTTTCCCAACTAATCCTTTGTGTTTAGGATGTAACAGTCACAACCAAACACATGAAAGTAAGAGATTGAGGGTTTTCTTCCTTTCCATAATTCATATGGAGTCTTATTCAAGATCTTTCTTATGGTAACTCTGTTTATGATATAGCAAGAAGTGCTTACAGCTTCTGCCAAAAGTATTTTTCAATACCAGAGTCACATAATAAAGTTCTTGCCATCTCTTGAAGAGTCCCGTTCTTTCTTTCAACCACACCATTTTGTTGGGGTGTTCTTGGACATGAGAAGTTATGAGTGATTCCATTTTTGTCAAAGAAGTTCTTGAACTTGGCATTCTCAAATTCTCCTCCATGGTCACTTCTCACAGAACCAATTCCATACCTTTTCTCAGATTGAATCTTTTTACAAAATATTTTGAAAGTTTCATAAGATTCATCTTTCTGAGATAGGAACAGAACCCAGGTGAATCTTGAATAATCATCCACAATTACAAAACCATATTTTTTACCACTGCGACTGGCAGTCTTAGTTGGTCCAAATAAATCAATGTGGAGGATCTCAAGAGGTCTGGTGGTGCTGACATGAGACTTAGGTTTGAAACTTGATTTGTTGTGCTTGCTTTTTATGCAAGACTCACATCTCATGTCTTTGTCAAATTTTACTTTTGGTAAACCTCTGACAAGAGACTGATTTTCAAGTTGATTCATAGTTCTCATGTTAATATGTCAAACTCTCTTGTGCCATAGCCACTTTTCATGGTCATGAGACACAAGACAGGTGAGATCAGATAGGCTCTCAAGTGAGACTGAGTATAGGTTTTTATTTCTTTCTCCAGAGAAAACAATTTTTCCAGTCTTGGAGTCTATGATCTCATAGAAAGTGGGTTGAAAATTAACATGATAACCATTGTCACACAACTGACTGATGCTTAGCAAGTTATGTTTCAGACCCTCAACAAGATACACATTTTCAATCTGGGCTGAGTTTGTCTTACCAATCTTACCTATGCCCTTGATCTGGGCTTTGCTGTTGTCTCCAAATGAGACAACCCCTTAAGCTTTCTCTTCAAGTGATAGGAACTTGCTTTTGTCCCCTGTCATGTGCCTTGAATATCCACTGTCCTGCACCCACATCTTTCTTGACTTTGTTGCTGCCAGGCACATCTGTTACACAAAGAGATTTGTTTTTAGGTACCCATTTGTATTTGGGTCATGTGGGGTTAGTTTGTCTTTCCCTTTGTTGCTACCTGTCTCATGTAGCAATCGGAAGTCTTATGGCCAAGCTTACTACAGCATGAGCATCTCTCCTTTTTCTTTTTTCTTGCTGCAACAAAGAAATCCTTGTACCAGACTTCACTTGAAGACTTTTTATAGCCTAATCCAACTTTGTTAAAAATTCCCTTTTGAGATCCAATTAATCTCTCAAGGTTTTTAGTTTCTTTTACAAATTTTGCTAGATCATCTATGAGAATTCTATTTTGGTTTTTAAGTTTCTTATTTTCTTCAAGGAGGTTTCTTGATTCCAACTCATCATGAGATTGAGTCTGTGCCTTGACGTGCTTAGATAGTCTCATTTGAGACAACATTAGACTGTTGTTTTTATGATTCGAAATTTCATTTTCTTGTTCAAGAAACTTGACCTTCTCAAGAGCTGAGCTTAGCTCAGATTTTATCAAAGTGCTCTTGGAAGCAAGAAGATTTGAATCATATAAAAGGTTTTCAAAGGCAGACTTAAGTTCATTGAAAGAGAGATCAGAGTCAGATTCATATACCTCCTTATCTGAAGAATCTTCATCAGCCATTAAGCATAGATTTGATGATTCATCATCTTGACTCTCATCTTCTTCTGTGTCATCCCATGTGGCCATCATTGCCTTCTTCTTTGGGTTTTTCTTTGTCTCCTTTCTGAGCTGAGGACACTCAGATTTGATGTGCCCAGGTTTATTGCACTCATAACAGATAATTTGTCCTTTCTTTTCATTTTTGATTTCTCCACTTCTGGGAGGAAACCTCCGTCATCCGCTTCCTCTTGCTCTCCACTTGCGTCTGATCTTTCTTGAGATGAAGGCTATCTCATCATCCATCTCAGCTTCATCATCATTTTCTTCACTTTCTATATCATGAGATGAGTTGAGAGATGTCAGCTGAGAGGAGCTTTCCTTTTTACCCTTTGAATTGCTTGTTGAGGCCTTCAAAGCAATTGTCTTTGGACGCCTGATGAGATCTTCTTCCAATAGCTCCTGCTCATGGACTTTGAGAAATCCAAGGAGCTGAGATCCTTGGCTTCCTAGATTGCAGTGACCTTAGGTCTCCAAGGCTTGGGCAGACTCCTGAAGATCTTCCTCACGATATCTTGATTTGAGTAGGTCCTTCCCAAGGATTTGAGGTCATTGGTAATGACTGTGAACCGTCTAACTATGTCTTCGATACCTTCATCTTCATTCATCTTAAAGAGCTCATACTGTCTGACTAGTATGTTGATTTTGGCTTCCTTAACTTGGTTTGTACCTTCATGTTCTACCTCAAGTGCATCCCATATTTCCTTTGCTGATGCACAGCCAGCTACCTTATCATACTCACTGCGGATTAGTGCACATGTGAGTAGGTATTTGGCTCTTGAGTTGAGAACATATCTTTCCTTTTCAGCATCTGTCCATGATTCCCTAGGCTTTGCTACTCTCAGACCTAGTTCATCTGTGATGTAGGGAACATAAGGACACAACTCGATGATTTCCAATAGGTCAGCATGTTGAGATTCAATAAACAATCCCATTTTGTTCCAGTAATAGTAATTTGTTGCATCAAAGGCAGGAGGCCTGTTGGTGGATGCTCCTTCAGGGATGAACAAGCTTGTGCTTGGTCCAGCCATGGATCTTTTCCTCTTCACACGTAGGTGTGCTCAACCCCAAAGAGGCCGAGCTCTGATACCAACTGAAGTTGGCTGGATATCTCTAGAAGGGGGGTTGAATAGAGACTTTAAAATTATGTTCCTGAAAACAAACACTTAAATTAAAGCTGAGACGTGATCTCAAGTTTGATAACTTGGAGTCTCAAATAAGTTAGATGAGATGTAATGTCAACTTTTAATTAATAGTAATTCTGTAACCAAGTAGAGATGATTCTTTAGTTGTTAAAACTTGGTTTCCTTTGAATAGATTTAATTTATTTTAGCAAACAGATTTGAGACGTAAGATGTGCAATATAAATAAAGAGATAGGGAGAGAGATACACACAGATCTTATCCTGGTTCACCCACACCTTGGACTACGTCCAGTCCCCACAACTTGTGAGATTTCAACTATTGATAACCCTGTCAATTACATGTATTCTTACAACCTCTTCAGGACATCTCTCACACCAAGCTTAGGCACCCCTACCTTGGCTGAGTTACAAGTATTCTTACAGCCTCTTCAGGACACTCACACTCACACTGAGACTAGGTTTCTTCCTATCCCAGTTGAGACTGGTTACAAAGGTTTGGATGATTTTTTTTAGAAATCTAGCTTACAACATACAGTGTATGAATAGACAATGAGTATAGCTAGGTGAGTCTTCTCTTTTACAAGAATAAAAAGTTAAGACCTTAAAGGAGATTGAGTGAGACTGCTGATTGATCTCAAGTTGAAATGGGATCTGATGATGAAATAGACTTGAGATGTAAGATGAGATGCAGAAAATGTTCAATAGGTGGCCCGGTCTCTCTATTCTTCACTATTGGCTTCCAGCATTTTATTCAAATGGAAACTATCCATTTATGACCGTTCAAAGTCGTTGGAAGGAGAGAGAAAATCTTTTTGTCAAGAGGTACACTGTCTTCTATGTACTGTTACTGTGTCAGCGTATAGTGTCCTTTTCTTTGACTCTTGTTGATCTTTGTGTCTTGTGATCTCAAGCTGGGTCTGAGTCTCAATCTTTGGCAGCATCTCATCTAAGTCTAAATCTTGGTCTTAGTCTTTTAGCTCTCATCTGACTTTTGATCCTTCTCATCAAGCTTGTATATAAGTATCTTGTCTCAAGTTGAGTCTTAGTCTGAGTCTGCATCTGAACATGAGTTAGCATTTATGCTTGAGTCTGCGTCTGATCTTAAGCCAGCGTCTCAAGCTGACTTTGAATCTCTTCTTTTCTCAACACTTTTGATTTAAGTCTTTTGTCTTGGCAGATCTTGATTCTGACTTTTATGCTTCATGTCCTCAAAGATGGTCTTTGAGCTTCCTTTTCTGATCATTTACTACAAGTTTAAAGTCTAGAAATTCTGCCACAATCTTGAGCACACAGTTAGTAAGTAACAAGATGCATCTCAGTCTTGCTTTTCTGATCATCTTAACTTAATGGTTTGACTACATTAAAAACCTTAGGAGTGAGTTTGTCTTAACATTTGCTCCATGGTCCATTCAGACTTAGGTATGGGCACCCCACCATGCATAGGAATATAATTACCATTAGTGACATCATCCCAAAGATCAATGTTATTACTTTCAATGAACAACTTCATACAATCTTTCCAGTAGTGACAATCTACCCCATTGAAGGCTGGAGGCCTGGTGATAGAGACTCCCTATGTAATGTACTTCTTGTTGCTTGTTGTGGTTTCCATTTGGATCTTTTTCCTCAGCACTTGTTAGATGCTCAACCCGAGACTAAGCTTTGATACCAACTGTAGGAACAAACAGGGAAACACTAGAAGGGGGTTGAATAGTGTTTCTATAAAACTTGAACGTTTTTGGAAACTTTTTCTCAACAAAGTGTTTTTCTAAAAACTTTCAGATAACTTGTTGTTATCTGAAGATGAATATACCGTCTGAAGATTGTTCAGACTGAAAAAATCATTCTCTGAAAAACTTATTTTACGTTTAAACTTTATGTAAACCAATTCAGTTCCCTTCTTGTTAGCTTAAAACTGAATTTAAAGAGTTAAGGGATGAGAGAACTTAGCCAAGGTATTTATTCTGGTTCACTCACCACCACTGTGAGCTATGTCCAGTCCTAGAGCAAAGCACAACACCTGGATTTTCACTAATCTTCAGAAGATTACAAGTATTCTTTTCTGCCAAGGCTCTTTAGGCTCTATAACAACAAGTATTGTTTCCACACAAGCCTCTTCGGGCTCTACCCAAGTATTGTTTAACAAACAAGCCTCTCCAGGCTCAACACCCAAGTGTTTAAGGTATAGAAAGGTTTCAGCTGAAGAACTACACAAGTTCAAAGCTCAAACAAAGTAATGTACAAGATAATTGAGTTAGACTCAGGATAAGAAGATGTTTGTACAAAGAAAATTATCAGAGTATTTTTACAACGAAAACTTGCAGCGTATGAGCATTTTCTTTCTTAGCTTGTTCTTTAACTTGCATGAGTTCTGCATGAAGCTATTTAAATGAAGTCCATTAAAATCACCATTGAGAGATAGCATTTAATGCTATTAATCCCGTTGTGAAACAGCTTCTGACACAGTACAAGGTAGATGTGCAGCGCTGTCTCTGTTCTGAGCACTGCAAAAACTGCGTTACATATATTTCCTTTTTGGTGCATGTATTTCAAACGTGCTAAAAAGTCTCTATACTGCATGCCTTAAAAAGGATAAGCCAAAGACTTGCTTCAAAAGGCGTTGAAAATGACTTGAGTCTTTATCAGAAATCTTCATAGGGCTTCACTCTTCAGATGGCTTCTGACTTCAAACACTTTTCCACGTCAGACGTCTTCAGATCATCTTCTAGCTTCAGATGGATAGACCACTTCAGATGATTCTACTTCTTCAGACAGTAGATCACTTCAGATGGTTCTACTTCTTCAGACAGTAGATCACTTTAGAAGGTTCTACTTCTTCAGAAGATCAACATGCTGAAATCATAAAACACGTTAAAAGCATAGGCAATATTTGCAAAAGACACTTTAACAAAATTTTTTATTCATTAAAACTTAGGAAAGTGAAACTCAATCATTGTTAAATACTTAATGATATTTTTGAGACTCTACACTTGCCACCAACAACATTCTTCCATAACTATAACATGGTGGTCCCATCTACATCATGCTTCCCCGTGATGGAGTTGTCCCCAATCCATGACTCCACCTCCATCAAACGGTCCCGGTACTGTGTCTAGTGAATAGAGTAAAACTTATAATATATTCTATTGCAAAACCAACTTATATAAATACCATTACTATAAACACCAAATGCTTACATATGTGGAGCGAGAGTGCTCATCTACCCAACCACCATCTTTCTTTGTGTGGGTGGCGACAAAAAGCTCATTAGGATGAACAGACCTCCCAAGTTGTTCAGCTTGGACAAAAATATTACACAAATCACATAATTTTATAACACATAAAAGCTAACGAGTTATGGAAAAGTAGGTTTATACATACCATATCTAGAGCCACCTTTATGTGAGCCTCACGGCCTGTCGTGTGAACTGCTCCGCCTCAACGTGAAGCCCAGTTGGTCTGCTCCCCTTGAACTTATCAAAGGCTTAATAGGCTAAAAGACCTGTCCATGCCTCCTCACCAATCCAGGTAGGCCTAGTCCCACTCGACCGGGCTTTGGTGAGTATATCTCGAAGGTGTTTGGCAATCCCATGCGTATACGCCTTTTTAATCTGGGCATCATCAAAAGACGCACAAGTAATTTTTCTTTGCAAAAGAAAACAATAATTATGGTAAGTATTTACAAATGTCATAACCTTAATACAATTAAATTAACATAGCTTACCGTAAACTCCTCTCACCACTTGTCCTTCACCTCCTTCGAGGTGATCTCCCATAAATAGTAAGGATCCAGAACTGTGATCGTATCACATTACCAATGGCAGCGGTGTAGGTATTATTAGGAACCTAACTATAAAATAAATAAATTCAATCATAACAATCACTTATTAAAGTAAAAGCATTTGTATATTTAAACAAAAGAAGTAAATATGATTGTACAAACTCACCAGTTTCCATAAGGTCAGATAATAACCCTACCCTGAGGGTCTCGCTCATGAACAACACCAATTTTGGGGCCCTGACCTGGGACATGCTCATGCTTATCCTCATCCTCATCCTCGGGCGGAAGCTGATTCTGTAGCTCGGGTGGAGGGGTAGGGAATCCCGGAATAAGGATGAACCTAAAGCCACCAGATGGTGGATGGTATGATGTAGTAGGTTGGACGTAGACTGGTCCTGTGGTGGAGGAGTAGGTTGGACCAATTGTAACGTCCTAATTTCTCAACTCTAGAATAGTGTCCGTTGGAAACACCATTCCTGAATTTCTGAAATTATTTCGTTCAATTTCAATATCGTCAAACAAATGCTTAGGCTTTCCAATGATTTGCTTAAGTTGTTACTAATACATACACATATACATCAATATTTAACTACCTATCATTACATATGAACTAATTCAACTACAAGAATCTTCTACTGGAAGTACTACTCCGCTTCACCATTTCTTTCCCTGCTTTATCATCACCTGGGATCACCTGCACAACTAGAGTATATCCCCGAAACGTGGGGTGAGACTACAGTCTCAGCGAGCACAACTATGCAAATGCAGTGTAGGAGAAATCAATCATATAAGATGCAACACCTAAAACACGCTAACATATAGTTCATAGCTTAATTCTGATTCTTTACATAATGAAAACTCATTTTAGCTCAAAGTAAAGATACATATCCAATTCCAATACACAACAGATATAGCCTAAACTCATGCATCACAATCATCTCAATATAAATGCAATTATGATGCAACTCACTGTTGTGCCTAGCAGGCATGATCTTATCACTTAAACTTGAGTTAGAACTGAGCTCAGACTACGGAGAACGTCTTCTCCGGGGACGAATCCCACCCATTACTGGACCAAAGTCAAGTTTTCACATAATTACTTAATTTTTTTAACTCACAGCACGGAGGCCGGCTTGAATTAACTCACGGTCGAAACTGGCTTATATTACTCAAATGCACATAATCTCAATGAACTAATAACGGATATTCATCAAATGACAATAACGTCACATTTCCTAAGTTTCGAAAGCTAGGGTTCTCAATGTCAATAACAACTAACATGCAAACAAATTACTAATTTCCTTAACTTAATCACATGATTTTCACACAATTGATAATAACTAACATCTACAAGTATAAAGAAGGGGGAATTAGAGGTTAGGGTTCATACTCAAGACATGCAATCACGAAAGTGTAAGTATGTGAGTTGTACTCACCTAATCTTGAAGCTCAAAGGAAGAAGAGTGGGTAAGGACAGATCACGTGATGATTCCTTGCTCCAATTTCCCCTTTCAAGCTCCAATCCAAGCTTTCTCTCTCTAAAAATCGAGAGTCCCTCTCTCTAGACTAAGGAAGAAAAAGAAGGAAAAGTGAAATTATGATTTTGAAAGAGGAATCTGGTGCTTTAAGTGGATTCTCGCTCAAGCGAGCTCTTCTCGCTTGAGCGAGTGTGTCGGTTGCATGGCTTTCCTTCACATTCTCGCTCAAGCGAGACTATCTCGCTTAAGCGAGAATGACCTAGAAAATACACCCTCTCTGGACGATTCTCGCTCAAGCGAGCTCCTTCTCGCTTGAGCGAAAATTGTCCAGAGAGTCTTCCCAAAGTCCCTGTTTCTCGCTCAAAGCGAGAAATGCAGAAAACTCAAATCCAAGACTTTTTTGCATAATTCGCTCAAGCGAGATCTTCTCGCTTGAGCGAGACCACTAAAACTTAGTTTTTGCCTAAGTCTTATCTCCTAATTCCTAAACTTCCTTTTCTCAATTATTAACATACAATTCCCTATCTTAATCTTATGGATTTATAAAGGTTCTGATTTACGGGATGTTACACCAATGGTTGAGGGGTAGGCTAGACAAATGGTGGAGGGGTAGGCTAGACATATGGTGTAGTGGTAGGGGTAGGATGGTCCTGTGGTGTGCGGATAGGGGTACTAATCCTATCGCGACGTAAGCGAGCTACCATGTGGTGCAAGATCAGCTGGAGGAATGGACCTCATCCTAACAGGTGGAACCTTGGTACTACCTCGACCACATGTACACATCTAAAAAATTTAAATAAAATTAAACCTAAAATAGAATTCATCACATAATTAAATCTTTAAAGTACGCAATGTAATTAAATAATTTTTGTATCCCCTAAAATTGATTATGTAATTATTTAATCAAAAAGAATAGTTTAAATAAAATTAAACCAAAAATAAAATTTATTACATAAATAAATCCTAAACCTACTCAATCTAATTAAATAATTATTGTAAACCCTAAAATTGATTATGTAATTATTTAATTAAAATATAGAACTTAAATAAAATTATACCTAAAACAAAATTTATTACATAATTAACTCCTAAACCTACTCAAATCTAATTAAATAATTATGGTAAACCCTAAAATTAATTATGTAATCATTTAATTAAAAAAATTAGATAAAATATATCTAAAAAATTTCAATTACATAATTAAATCCAAAACCTACTTAATCTAATTAAATAATTATCCTAAACCCTACTACATAATTTCACTACATAATTATTTATTAAATTATTATATAAATAAAATGGAATTTAAATTTAATTATATAATTATTTCATTGCATAAATAAAACTAAACCTAATGTAGTGTTGGCCAAGCCAACACACACATGTCACAACCTAACCAAATTTGAATTTTTAACCTCTAATTAATGACATTTAAATATTAGCGTCGGCCTGACCGTCACTATTGTTTTAAACCTAGCATCAGCCAGGCCGACACAACTGTTAGAATGCCTAATCAAGCTTTGACCTTTATATTTAATGCGCTAGTATCGACGTAGTGTCGGCCTAGTCATCGCTAATAGCTAGCGACAATGTTGTGACCAACAATATGTGTTCGCATACTGATTTGTTTAATTTAGTGATGGTAACCGTAAAGTATCTATGGAGGGAGTGGCTTTCACTGTCAACCGGGATAACAACAACTTGCCAACTCAGGATAAACGTGGTGACATGTCTAGGGTGGGGAGTCAAACATATATTGGCTTCTTCTTTAGTTTCTTCATCATTGTTTGATGATAAGAGGTCAAGATCCTCCCGGGTAGTCATTAGTCCTTTTTTTCTTGGTAATATGTCATCCATGCCTAAATTTATGTATTATGTCTTGATTGAGACAATGATGGTCACTTAACTATGATCATGCTTAAGTGATCCGTTGGAACGCCTAAGCGATTAATGTAAAATAATTGTATGTTGATACTCACAATAGCGCGAAATAATTTCACAAACATGCGATTTTGTCTCCAACGAACATTATTTCTGAGTTAACGGAATTAGGACGTTACAATCGTCGTTTCTGAAGTTTCAACGACATTTCACTACAACATTTTTTACCTATCGCAACGCTTATGTTAACAACAGTCAAAAAACCGTTTTCAAAAACAATATTAGAGAATGGTTTAAAATTGTGTTGGTCTAAATATTAGGATTTTTTAATTTTTTTATCCAACAATTAAAAACCGTTCTCAAAACTAAAAGAGAACGGTTTTTCGCACCGTCTATACATTTATAAAACGCAACATTGAGAAAGTGTACTCATTGATTTTAAATAAACACTTAAATAACTGTTGTAGAAGAGCCTATTATAAAAAATAAAAAAGTTTTAATTTTAGGAAGAAACCCTAAAGCAAATTTTTGTCTCCATTTCACAAAAGCATAATCCCTCTTCCTTTCAGAAAGACAAAACCCGCGAAGGAGAAGCAGAATAGCTGTTCTAGTTTCCGGTGAACCAGCACCGCCGTGCCTTGTGTGGCCCTTTCACACTCAGATTTTCCAAGCAACTGGTTCTATTTCTCCGTGCGACGTGCTTCTTCTCCGCGTCGTTTGCCTTATTCTTCTTCTTCGTCTCCGTGCCTCTGCGGCTCTGCTGTGACTGCGCCGTGAGCCTTCTTCGTGTATTTTTGTTTTCTCTGTGAGTGATTGAATTAATTGAGTCTCAAACTTGAAAGAGGGAAGTAAGTAACTTTTTGATCGGTCACGCAGCTGCAAGGGCAGCTTCAGGCTTGTTCGAATAGAAATTGGTTTTTCAGTCAGTACCCTTTTCTCTCTCTTATTTCATTCATTTTCTTGTCTGATCCTCCTCAGTGGGATTTTCTCTATTTTTGTGTATTATGTTATATGCTTGAAATCTGTCTTTTGGTACCATTTAGTTTTATTTCTTTCTCGTATACGTTGTTGATTGCTTCTTAAATAAATATAAAAGGATGAGGTCCTTCTGTGAGTGGTATTATTTCAATCTATGAAGAAAATACACACATCCTTTTCTTGTTTTTGACCGATTTGAAAAAAGTGGATGTGATTCTAGAAGAAAAAATTACATATATTTCCCATTATATTCTGTCTTTTGGAACAAATATCCTTATTAGATGTTTGATCTTGTTCGTTATATCAATCCTGGATAAAGACAGCCCCTCAAATTCCTCCCAAGTCTATATGTTAATTATCCCTATAGATTCCCAAAGGAAGACAACTAATTTGGAGTTTAGGACTTAGGAATAAAGTCTATCTGTTAATTATCCCTATAGAGTCCCAAAGGAAGACAACTAATTTGGAGTTTAGGATTTAGGAAGAATGCTAGATGAGGCAGCTATTTTGTGTGTGTGCGTGCTTTTAAGGGAGATTTCATTCATAGCAGAAGGTTGAAACCTGTGTCATATTGTGTTAGAACCTTGAAGTCCATGTGCTAAGAATCTAATTTGATTCATCTGATTATGTGGGAATTTTAGGATGATTGTTACTTTTATATCAATTTTTCTTCCCCATCATTGCAGTTGGCTGATTGTGTTTTTCCTGAACAGAAATTGTATTTTAAAGAATGATGTAGTTGTGTTTATCAATATGAAGAACTAAAGGCTGAGACGCGTAGATATACACTGTCCTTAAGGGTTAATTCGCGGAATGCGTAACCCCCTAGGATTTAGCAGCCCCTTCCCGGAAGCACCGAGGTTTCAGAACAGTGTCGATTGATCAGTAGAGCAGAGCAGAGCAGAGAAGAAGATAGGAGGAAGAAGCAGTTCGGTTTTTTTTTAGTAGGATGAAAAGTAGGAAGTGATTAAAAATCTGATAGACTAAATCTATATTTATAATTAAATTATGAAATAGGATAAGGATGCACCAGATAGTGGGCGGTTACCAGCAAAATAGGAAGACCAAGTCAAAATTAATCTTTGAAATATTGGTCATTTCTGGATAAACATCAAAATTAGGTTTAAAAATAAAATTCAAGGTTCAAAAAATATTTTAAATGGAGCTGGAGCAAAAGACATGTGAGGCCCAATATCACGCGCAGGGGGGCAAATCCACTGATTTGTACGGCTCGTTCTCATGCGCGCGAGCCCAAACCTTTCACCAGTTGTTTTAAAAGGTCCAATCACATTTTAATATATCGGTTTTTCTAACCTGTGCAATATTGCACATGATAATAAAACAAAAATAGAAAGGTTTTATTGGGAATTGCAACCATTAACATTACCAATGCATTGAGTGTTGTGATAGTTGCAATTCCCAATAAAACCTTTCCAGTTTTGTTTTATTATCCTGTGCAAGGGTTGCACATGTTAGAAAAACCCTTAATATATAAGCACTCAATCATGCTCTACTCCAAGCAATGAGGGACTTGAGTTTAAGAAAGGTTTTGAAATACTCTAAAAAATTCACAACAATCCCCCACATATTTCAAAATATTCCTAGAAAATGAAAGATAAAAGAAATTTGCTCTGCTTTACTACATGGATGTCAATGCGTTGAATCTGGTGTCTTTTGGACTATGAACCAGACCTAGACTGATAAGACTTAACATACAAGTGAGTTGGTGGAGCAAGCTCTATGAACCAAAACACTTTGATGTATGTTAGAGGTCTACCAATCACATTGCACCCCCACAATTTCCATTGTTAACGTCGTTTTGCGCTAATAGGCCATGCACGCGCCTGGTATTCATGAGTGCTCTAGAGATTTCGCCTCAATCTCATACAAGCGGCCTCACTTGACACTCATATAGGTGATTTCATCAAATGTATGTTGCACTTCATACACCACCCATTGGGGATATGAAAATCATTAAAAGCTTTTAAGCTTATCCTCTCAATAATGCAGTCTAGCACCTCTACACCATAGGAAGAGACAAAATAAGTGCTAGCAGAACTAACGAGTGACTTGTTTTTACCCATATGAACGTTCTTCATGGGATCTCCAATCACAAAGGTTGGGTTACCATCACCATTAGTATCAAATTGGCTTTTAGTTCCATTTCCCTCGATGTTTTATCACTAGCTTATTGCTTTATGACAAATTGATCAAATTTAATTTGACCACACATTGACTAGGGATATAACCCCATCATTTAGTAGCTACTTTAATAAATAAAAGGTATACGTATACGTCACAATTTTTCAATTATAAATTGAATTCAGTCTTGCTATTTCAATATAGCGTTCACAATATATAGATATGGAAGGCTCATGTTCCTTCCACAAAGAAAATATATGCTAAGAGATTTCTTAGCCAAACAATTTTCACATCTGACCAAGTTAAGAATAGACTTGGCCACCATCATAAATGAGACTATACAGGTCTACTTGGACTACCAAGCGACAACTCCTCCATTGAGGGTAAAAATAAATTCACTTGTGAATTTAGTCTCATTTAGATAAAAAAATTAATGAACATCTTGTATTCTTAAATACAATGTGAAACTCACAACATACATTACCATAATTCATGGTACCTCTCAAATCACTCTTGAGTATAGACATAGCAAACAATTCTATTTTCCAATAAATTAATCAAATGTAATGCACTCCCAATAATCTGGGTTTACCCAAATTGGATAATATAATGTCTCTAGTTTTACTCGTTAATATCATAAAGGATACTCAATAGATTACTTCAAAGTAATCAAAACTTCCTAAGAAGTTCCTTAATATAATATTTTTATGATAAAATATTATCACTTCCTTATGAAATTAACTCTCCAAATTGCAGCTTGTCTAACTCATGTCTTTAATATATATAACTCTCAATAATGTTCACAACAACACTCCTTTAAGTGTACAAGCAAATATAATATTTCATCGTAAATGAAACATCCCGAGTCATTGTCCTCATACATGCATAAAAGAATTCTCAAAATAAACTCAAAGCAATGAGGATAGAAATTCCATATTGCAAAATATTGAGTAGGAGCATTGCGAACTAAAGTATAGTATTATATTATATTGAGAGGATAAGAAACAACCAAATTTATTAACAAAGAGTTTGTTGTCCCGCAAAAATATATCCATGTAACTTACTATTTTGACAAAATTTGTTCACAGCAAAATCTCAATTTCATCAAGCAATAAACATCACCATCATTTTATGAAAGCTATCACTTCCCAACTCAATGCTACTAGCCCGTTATAAATTTTAAATTTTCAATTCTGCATATATCAAAAAATAATTCACAAGATAACACCATAAGATAAAGTAATATTGAACTTAAAATCTATGTGCTTAATAAGAAGCACTGCAGTACCTATAATTTATTCATGCGAAAAATTTATATTTCTTGTTCTATATCCCAATGCAATGAATGCTTGACATCTCAACCTCAAAATATGTCACATATAAAAATAACCCTCATTGATGCTCAAAATCTCATAATTTCACCGGTAGCCTTTATGAAGTTAAAATTGAAATTGATTAAAGAATACATATTCCACGTCTCTTAAAAATGCAATACAGATACCATAAAAATATAAACTCAGCAATAATACATCTAACAGAGCATCAAAACTTTTGTTTAATTATTATTATTATAATATCAAAATAAGATGATAGAGGGGAGCAGAGCAATTAACTCAGAGAAAGAAATAAGTACCTTTTGGTCATACTCTCAAAGCACAAAAACTGGCCTTTGCTTATGTTCACATTTTCACTCCATATAATTAATATAATTAACATAATATTTAACATCAACAAAAGACTCACAGTACATCACAAGTTCACACTTGACAATAATCAAATAGAATATCATTGGTTCAAAAACATCTACTACAGTAGCTAGATAATTAGACAAAGAATGTCAACTTTTATTAAAGCCTCATGTTTTAAAATGTCCAACCGTGCTAGCCTTATAGTAAATGTATTATACTAGGGGAGAAACCTTTTCAATGAATAATAAAAAATAAATTAAGTCCAATTTCAAATCCAACTAGCATTGTAACGATGACAGTGACCATTAAATAGATAAATCAGAATTTTATAAAATTTCAAACAGAAATTTTAGTTTATAATATACCAAAACACTTGATTTTAATTCAAAATGAATCAGAAGCCAAGCTTATCCTTTATTCAACAAATACACATTTAAGCTCAATAATTAAGGAGACATATATATTGACTTGGCAATGGAGTCAGAAACTATACTAACATGCTATTTATGTATTCTACCCAATACTCTTGACTTCACACACATTCACTTTTTCAAAAGATGAAAAAGCCAACTTTGATCAAAATAAATTCATCAGTAAAGGCATTCACAAGTCACGGGTATAGAACTACACATCACCGGACCACCAAAAGATTTAGCCCATTAGAATTTCTTCAACGAATTGAGCCATTAAAGCAATATAACTTTTTAAATGTTCGTACACGTTCAATAACATTTGCAATATATAATTCTCTTACTTAATAACATGGGCGTAGTCAGGAATTTTTCTTTGGGGGTTCGGAATAAAATATTAAAAAGGGTTACATATATTTTGGTCCCTCAAAATATGATGAAATTTGGTTTTGGTCCCCAATTTATTTTTTCATTGATTTTGGTTCTCCATTTCTTTAAAATCACATGCTTTTAGTCCAAATTATTAACTGTACTTTGTTAATTCACTTTCGCAGTTTCCCTACGATTTTTCCCGAGTAAAAATTTATAGGAATTTCTTGCGATTTTTTCTCTAGAAAATTAATGTGTAGTAAATTTTCAAAACAAAACTACAATTTTTTTTTACATAATAATGTTGCTATAAAATTTCTTTGCTTTCTTATAAAAAAATATATAGTAAATTTCCCACAAATTTTAGAATGTAAACGATATTTCCTTTGAATTTTGAAATCTACAGAAAATTTCGAAAGAAAATACATAGAAAAATCTACAAGAAATATCAATATATCATCACTTTGCGAAATATAACTAACGACGAGGACTAAAATCATGTGATTTTAAAAAATGGAGGACCAAAACCAATAAAGAAATAAATGAGGGACCAAAACCAAATATCGATATATTTTAAGGGACTAAAAACATATTTAACCCTATTAAAAATTATGATAAAAATATTAAATAATTTCATTCAAGAATAGTAAATTTTATTTAAATGAAACACTTTGTTCCTTCATCTGCATGAAATTTCTCAAAAAGTTGACAAATTTGTTCAATATCAAATGATTTTAAAGAGTCTTTGAGATCTAAAGTTGAACCAGGTATAAGAAGTTCAATTGCCTTTACATTAAATCTTTTATTTAATTCAGATAATTACAAATCAAATTTTTAATTTTTCTTATCACGTAATACTAAAAAAAACATATTCAAATCAAACAAAATCTTTTTTAATATTATATTATGTTACCTAATGATATTTTCTCCCATCTTTCCTATTCTTTGAAATGCTCGCATGTTTCCCCTTTTGATCTTTTTACTTTTTATAGACTAATATTTCTAATAAAATCTTATCTATAATTTTGAATATTATCTTTTCTTCTCTAAATAAGAAAAAAAAATAACTAATATAAAAAATGAAATAATAAAAGGTTAAAACTTTTTCTGACAAAAAAAAAGATAAATAGCAAAAGTCGTAAAAAAGTACTTAGTACTACATAATCTACGAAATTTTTAGGGGGGCCGAAGTGATAGTTCATGAAATATATTATACGGGACCTATATAGTTAATAAAAAATTTCAAAATTTTAGGGGAGGCCGTGACCCCTGCCAGCCCCTTGGCTACGCCCGTGCTTAATAACTTTAATATATAATTCGCACCAATTATGCAGCAAAGTTTATTAATAACTATTATTAATATTTTAATTTTAATAACATTTGCAATTATAATTTCTTCCGCTAAGTTGTTATAACAGAAAGAATGGATAGCGTACCATTGTGATATTGTGCAGAAAATCCGCCTGCTTCAACGCAACTCATGTCTCATGGACGTGGATACCATTGAAGATAGAGAACAAGGAGTGCCTATTCACGCCCTTTTGCAGCAGCGAGTTCCTGTTCGGCATATAAGAATTGGTCCAGAAATTTCTTCCTCTCAGACTCAACCAACTTTGTGCAAATTATCATTCAATGCCTCCAATTGAGATTGATAGTCACGAACTTGATTTTCAGCTCTGCTTAAGGCATCTATAAATTCCGATTTGACCATTTGATAATTTCGCTGACAGTGAAAAGTTGTGGATCAACGATAACGTACAGGAAACCTGACCCCCACAATTGGGATGAACTGCAGAAGTCGATTACAATTAAAATAATTAACCCTTAAGATTGTTGGCCCGATCCATGATGACCTGAAAAAGATGAAGAACTAAAGGCTGAGACGCGTAGATATACGCTATCCTTAAGGGTTAATTCGCGGAATGCGTAACCCCCCGAATTTAACAGCCCCTTCCCGAAAGCAGTGAGGTTTCAGAACAGTGTCGATTGATCAGTAGAGCAGAGCAGAGAAGAAGATAGGAGGAAGAAGAAGCAGTTCGGTTTTTTTTGGTAGGATGAAAAGTAGGAAGTGATTAAAAATTTGATAGACTAAATCTATATTTATAATTAAATTATGAAATAGGATAAGGATGCACCAGATAGTGGGCGGTTACCAGCAAAATAGGAAGACCAAGTCAAAACTAATCTTTGAAATATTGGTCATTTCAGGATAGACATCAAAATTAGGTTTAAAAATAAAATTCAAGGTTCAAAAAATATTTTAAATGGAGCATCATTTCTGGATAAACATCAAAATTAGGTTTAAAAATAAAATTCAAGGTTCAAAAAATATTTTAAATGGAGCTGGAGCAAAAGACATGTGAGACCCAATATCACGCGCAGGGGGGCAAATCCACTGATTTGTACTAAACCGAGCCACCAGGGCCCGTTCTCGTGCGTGCGAGCCCAAACCTTTCACCAGTTGTTTTAAAAGGTCCAATCACATTTTAATATATAAGCACTCAATCATGCTCTACTCCAAGCAATGAGGGACTTGAGTTTAAAAAAGGTTTTGAAATAAATTTCGTATTTATTTTTATTTATGTTATAAACTTTTTTTAATATTGATTGTTAAAAGGCTTTAGTATTGATGTTTGATATAATATAAAGGTAACTATTATTAATGTTATTATAATTATTAAATGATTTTTAAGTGTTTGAGCATGTTTCAAATTTCATATTAAATTTTTATTTTTTTAAAACTAAGTTTTACCTTTTTAAAATCATTTTATTATGTTTTAAATTCTGTATTATATTTTTGTTTATGTTATAAACCTTTCTTTTTAATATTGAAACTGTTAAAATGGACTTTAATTAATATTAATATTTGATATAAAAAAGATAACTATAATTAAATAATTACTATTATCACTATCAACATATAATCATAAAATAATTTTTTAAGTGTTTGAGAATGTTTTAAATTTCATATTTTTTATTTTTTAAAATTATCATATATGTTTTAAATTATCATTATTATTATTATAATTTTTTATTTTTATAGCGATATTCACTTTAATATAATTACTATAGTTAATTAATGGAGATGCATATTATTCATCATTTAAAATGTAAAAGATACTTTCTATATTTAGAAGTTTTTCTTAAAAGAATTTACTATTGTATCCTCACTTTAAATTTCATAGGCTACTTTCACTACCTTACTTTTATACATATAAAGATAAAGATAAAGATAAAGATATCTACTTCAATCCCCTTTCAAGTCTATTTTTATTCTCATCTACTCCTCTTCATCTAAGTTTCTTATCCATTCTTTCTCTCTTCCTTTTTTGAGTTATACTCTTCTTTATTTATTTTAATTTTTTTATAAAAAATTCAATAAAATGTCCGAGTCAGAATTTGGTGCTAATTCAAAAGATAACTTCTTTGTAAATATTTTAATTCATATTAATAGTATATGTGTTGTAGATGAGAAATTTGAAATTTATAGTACAATAAGTTACTTAAAACTTTGAAACCATAACATTAAAATAAAAACAGTATTCCTATTATATTATTGAGAAATGTCTATTTGTCTTCTATATAGTGCATTATGACACATGGTTAATCACTCAAATGAACAATGATTGGTGGTGGTGTACCTGCAGGGACTCTGATGCTTAAGTCAGTAAGGTGCTCAAGCAGAGTTTCAGAACATCAGAATGAAAGCATACCTGAGAAGATGCACCACCACGTGATATTTATAACTATGTTTTGGCGGGAAAGACCGTTGAACGGTTACAACAGATCCCTGAAATTGCGCTCACGCGCTCAGCCGAGATTGATCATATACGTCGTGATAAGTCCGGGGTACGTGTGAGACGGCACGCCAGTTAGTCTTCGACATCTGTACTTAACAGAACGTAATGTGAATGTATAAGTGATTAAAGGGGCTCTCGATGGTTCCACCTCAGAGGCGTATGTCAGAATCGTCAAGTTTGCATGTCGGATTACATTTCCGACGTCGATGCTGACCGTGCCTGGTGTTGGTCCAGAACAGTTGCCCCCCAAGTCGGATGGTTTATAAGAAAGTGTCCGACTTGTAAAGCATATATCTCGATTATAAAAATATCCGATTAGATCGAAATGAAATATTCCCTCGACATGTTCCGAGATGACCTCCGGGATAGCGTCGTTTCATATTCTGATGTAACCGATGTGACTGTTTATTGACAACCGTTTAGAACACGTGTCAACATCTCCACGTATTGGGCCCGTGGGCCTTATCCTCTGGCGCGACCTTGACCGTTCGTTTCAAATATTTAAAAGGCGGGGGTTACAGACAGTTCCACTTTTCGCATTTTGTTCTTCCAAAATTTTCAGAGAGTTTTCTTCCCCTTTTCCTCTAGAGCTTTCATTCATTTTCTCTACAACTAGCTCTGTGACTATCGTGTGTCGTCCCTCCGGTGGTTTCACTGTTCCTATTGCTGCTACCCTCACTAACCGATTATTTGTTCGTGTCTTAGCTTCTGTAGTGCTGCAGGCTTTGTATGAGCTTTGGTGTCGTTGACTTCCTTGAAGAGTTTCAAGAGCTTTCTTCAAGACTATTAAGAGGTATTATTCTGCCCCCCAGTCTCTGTATTCTTTTTCATTTTGTGTTTTGGGGAGCCATGATAACGAGGGCAAGGGCCAGAGCTTTGGTTGCTGCAAATAGACGAAAGTGGTTCTTCGTGACTGAGGAGCTTGAGGATCCAAGTATCCCTAACCTCATTTCAAGACGCAGGCGCTCCTCCGGGGTGGCTGGTACTGGAAACGCACAACGCTAGTCAATACTTGAAACTGTTCGCATTCTCCAGAAATGGAATTATCCCGAGGTTGTGTCCGCGGAGTTTGCCGGGGTAGTCCGATAGTACCCTCGTGCAGACTCATCATCTTCAGATTTTAACATGTCACATGGACTTTTGGGCAGGTCCGAGATGGGAAGGTGGAAAATTCACACCTCTTCGGCTACCAACTACCCCGTCCCAACTAGTATAGCGTCTTTGACCTGGGTAGATACAGAAGCCCTCGGAACATATCCTGCGCCTACAGTACTGAAGAAGCATTAGAATTGGCCTTTCAAGAGGTAGAATGGGTGGAATCGGGAAAGGTGAATGACTGGGAGTTGGTTCTTCCTGATGGAGATGTGCGGATTTCCTCCCAAGGGGATCTCCGGGATAATCTATTTATCCCGATGTATAAGACATTGTTTGAAGACCTCGGATTCTGGCTGCCCTTCTCCGGCTTCGAGCAGGACGTTTTCCGACATTTGGAGGTTGCCCCTTCACAGCTTCACCCAAATGGTTGTGGTTTTATCAGAAGTTTTATGCTGCTGTTTTTCAATCTGAACGTGGAGTTGCACGTCGACGTCTTCTTCCATATCTTTCGGCCTATGACCGTCAAAGAGGGAAATAGATATTCGTGGCTTGCGTTGTGCTCAGGTCCCGGGGGAAAAATCTTTCATCCCTTTCAAGAGTCTTACTTGAATTTCAAAGATAAGTTCGTGTTTATCCGACCTTATGACGTCGAGAGGGAGAATGTTCTTGGAAAAGACGGAAGAGGGATCATCCATCCGTATTGGAACTTGTCTCATTTTCAAAGGCCCTCAAAGGACTACGTGGTAGATTTGACGGAGTTGTCAAAGGCAGAGAGGGACTTCGTGAGTTCCATCCAGAAATTTGTGAAAGATCACGGAATTTTGGATTGTCAATCCATGATAGCTGAGGGCGGTGATATAACCCGTCAATCTTTGGGTAATGCCGGATAACCTTTATGATTTTGTCTCGTATTTATCTTGACTTGTCTTAACTCTGTTTTCTTCTTTTTACAGAGGATATGGATTCAAAGAATCAATTGAAGATGGCGTAGAGGCTAGCTAAGAAAAATGCTGCTGCAGCCAAGAGGATGAAGGAAATTGGGGAGGGTTCTGAAAGGGATCCTCAGCTTGTTGAAGATCCAAAGGCCAAACATCCAAGGGTGGATGTTACCCCGGCTCAGGGAGTCCTGGAGAAACAGGCACCAGCAAAACATCCTGCTGAACTGAAATCCAAAGGTTCCTTTTCCTCTTCGACTCTTCCTCCGACTGGTAACAAAGGAAAAGGGCCTGAGTTGCTTGGTGTTGGCCTCCCCATTGCGGACATGACAAATGAAGAAGTGCGCCATCACCTAGGGGTGCAAGGGCTTAAAGTCTTCAGGGACAAGTCGGCTGAGGAGATGACAGAATTCCTCAACGCTACAACTGAGTGGGGAATGACTTACGCTATGTTGGCACAGTACTTCGTTGGGGCTACTAGAGATTTAGCAGCCTTTCCAAAAATGCTGAAGGAGCTCCACCGGGTTACGGCCAAGCTAGAAACTGATGAGCTCAAAATGCAAAATGCCCTTGGGTAGGTAAAATTGCTTACTGATGAACGAGACAAATTGAATCAAAGTGTCTCCGAGCTCACCAAACAAGTCGAGACCCTTTCTTTGGAGAAAAAGAAGGCTCAAGATGATGCTAAGACAGCTACCGAGGAAGCCAAGGCAACTACTGAGGCGGCTAGAATTGCGAAAAAGGAGCTGGACACTCCGAAGGAGGAAATGAAGGAGCTGAGGTTGGAGAAAGGAAAGGACGAGGAGGAGATAGAGAGCCTCAGGAAGCCCTAGGAAAAGTCTACCGCGGTATATTTCCATGTCGCGATTAAGCGGATGAAATTCCTGAATCTCGGGGTAGAGCTGAACACTTGGGGCATGTCCACGCTATGTGTTATTCAAGATGGTAAGTGGTACCGTGTTGAACCCACTGGAAATGTGGAAAGTGTTCCCGGGGATGAGGAGTCGGCTAGCCCTGTGATTGAAGCTGAAGCAGGTGGAGGGAAACCTGGCGCTGAAGAGGAAAAGGGGCCCAAGGATGATGTGATTAATGTTGAAGATGATGGCCCCAATCATGATGTTCCACCTCCAGCTGTAAATGAATGAAGGTCGGGATGCCGGTTATCTTTGTAACTCTTCTCATTTTCTTACTTATTTCTAGGGGTGTAATCGGGTTGGGTTGGATCGGGTTTGGGGTGACATCATGTCCGAATTGATAGAATGGTGGTGGGTTGGGTTGGTTCGAATTTTGTATTTTTTGGGTGAGCAATCAGAACTGAACCAACCAGAATATGTCTGGGTTGGGTCATCGGGTCATGATAATTTTTCCTTTTTTTTTTTTGAAAATGTGGAAGATGAAATTAAATTAAAATATAAAATGAAAAAATGAAAAGAAATAGAGAAAAATAAATTGAGAGGAGCAGATGAAATATGATTTGGGGAACCACCTCTACTTGTGCTGCCGCTGCACCTATTTTTGTTCTCTCCTTGCATGAAACCACCTCTACTTCAAACCCGAGACCCGAACCGAACCAGATCGGGTTTGAAAGAAAATGTCTGAACCAAATCGAATACCCGAACCAAATCGTTAAATTTCTTCGGGTTGGGTTGGATTCATCGGGTTCGCGGGTTGGGTCGGACCCGCTTACACCCCTACTTATTTCTGATCTTTTTGTGACACTTTTATTTTCCGTGATGACAAATTGAACACATGCTTTTGTTTATTTGATCATTGTTTTGCGTTTCTTTTCTGTGTTCGAATAACGATCATTGTGCATCGTTCCCTGTCGAGGTCTTGTTAATTTTACTCGGCGCAATGAAACAAGTAAGTTTAATATATGTAAAATTAATTACGGGATAGTCGAGGAATTAGATCCGAAAAACTCAAGGAACTAAGTCCGAGATGCTCAAGGAATTAAATCTGAGATAGTCAAGGAATTAGATCCGAAAAACTCAAGGAACTAAGTCTGAGATGCTCGAGGAATTAAATCCGAGATAGTCAAGGAATTAGATCCGAAAAACTCAAGGAACTAAGTCTGAGATGCTCAAGGAATTAAATCCGAGATAGTTGAGGAATTAGATTCGAAAAACTCAAGGAACTAAGTCTGAGATACTCGAGGAATTAAATCTGAGATAGTTGAGGAATTAGATCCGACAAACTCAAGGAACTAAGTCCGAGATGCTCGAGGAATTAAATCCGAGATAGTCGAGGAATTAGATCTGAAAAACTCAAGGAACTAAGTCCGAGATGCTCGAGGAATTAAATCCGAGATAGTCGAAGAATTAGATCCGAAAACCTCAAATAACTAAGTCTGAGATACTCAAGGAATTAAATCCGAGATAGTCGAGGAATGAGATCCGACAAACTCAAGGAACTAAGTCCGAGATGCTCGAGGAATTAAATCTGAGATAGTCGAGGAATGAGATCCGACATAGCAAAAATAATTAATCTCGAAAATACTTCTCTTTATTATTTTTCAATTGAATAGCCTTATATATCCAGTCCAATATACATGACGAAATATAACGGTAAACTTTCAATCAACTAAAATATCTGTGGAGTTTATCTGCATTCCACATCCGGGGAATGGCTTCTCCTGGTAGTGTCTCCAAGGAATATGCACCTGTGTTGGTCTTGCCCGTTATCCTATAGGGACCTTCCCAATTTTGAGCTAACTTCCCCTAAGATGCATTTTTGTTCCCGACGTCTGCCCGTCTAAGTACAACATATTCGGTTTCAAATGTTCTCGGAACTACTTTCCTGTTATGACGTCGAGTCGATTGTTGCTTGATGGCGGCTTCACGTATAGACGCTCTTTCCCGGATTTCCTTAATTAAATTGAGTTCTTCTCGCATCCTACCGTCATTAAATTCGGGATCATACGCCTATAACCTAAAGCTTTGTTCACCGACCTCTACCGGGATCACGACATTGACCCCGTACGCAAGACGGAAAGGGGTTTCTCCCATGGTGGAGTGTGGCGTCATATGGTAAGCCCACAGAACATTTGGAAGCTGTTCCACCCAAAGACCCTTTATCGTGTCTAAACGCTTCTTGAGGTCTTTGAGTATGATTTTGTTGGCCACCTCCGCTTGGCCATTGGTTTGGGGATGGTCCACTGACGAGAATCGGTGATGGACGTGGAAGTCCGACAATAATTCCCGGAAACCCTTGCCTATGAATTGGGTTCCATTATCCATCACCATTGTATGAGGATGCCAAAGCGGCAAATAACCAGACGGTAAATGAACTTGGCCAGGTTCTTCGTCGTGATCTTTGCTAAGGGATTTACCTCAATCCACTTGGTGAAATAATCAACTGCGACTACGAGGTATTTCAACTATCCGGGTGCTACAGGGAATAGTTCGAGTATATCTACTCCCTACCACGAGAAGGGCCACAGTGCTGAAATAGGCCATAGTTCCTCGGGGTGCCCGATGTATGTCGGCGTCCTTTTGGCAAGACGAACATTTCTTAACATAGTCGGTGCAATCTTCCTCCATAGTTGGCCAATAATACCCTGTTGAAGGATCTTCCAGGCTAATGAACGTCCTCCAAGATGGTGGCCACAAACGCCTTCGTGGATCTCGACCATTACATATTCGGAGAGATCTCTCGAGATGCACTTCAATAGTGGTTGCGCTAATCCTCTCCCGTACAAAGTTTCCTGGACCAAACAATATCGAGTTGCCTGCCTCTGAATCCGGCGTGCATTTTCGGGATCCTGAGGGAGTGAGCTGTCTTCAAGATACTTCTTTATCCCAGTATACCAACATTCATTGGTTTCTAATGACATAACCATAGTAGGGAATGGGATAACCTCCTGAATCATAGATTTTTTGTTCCCGGAAGATCTTGTGCTTGCTAATTTAGATAAGACATCCGCTCTGGAATTTTTCTCCCTTGGAATGTGATTAACTTCAACCTCGGAGAAACTATCACACAATTGCTTCACTTTTTCAAGATATTTCAACAGCAAGGGGTCTCTGACCTAATAATCGCCTTTCACCTGAGAGACAACGAGTTGAGAGTCACTATTGATCCTTACCCGATATGCTCCGACTTCGGACGCCATTCGCAATCCGACAATTAGAGCTTCATACTCAGCTTGATTATTAGACGTCGGAAACGAGAAGCTCAAGGAATGTTCCAGTATGACCCCCTGAGGACTTTAAAGTAATATCCCGGCGCCACTTCCCTTTAGATTCAAAGATCCATCTACGTGAACCTCCCACCATCCATCGGAGACTCCAGACGCCGGTGTATGTTCTGCGATAAAATCTGAGAGGGCTTGTGCCTTGATTGTTTGTCGGGGTTCGTATGTTACCCCGAACTCCGACAATTCTACCTCCCATGAGACCATTCTTCCGGCTAAATCTGGCTGGTGTAGAACTTATCGGATTGGTTGATTAGTTCGAACGACGATTTGATGGGCTTGAAAGTATTGTCGAAGGCGGCGTGCTGCCGTGACTAAGGATAAGACAATCTTCTCGACTTTAGGGTACCTAAGTTCCAGGCCCTGTAGTGCCTTGCTGACGAAAAATACCGGCAGTTGTTTTCCGTCTACTTCTCTTATCAATACTGCGGAATGGCCTCATCGGCGACTGATAGATATAGAAATAGAACCTTTCGACCTGTGGTTGGGTTAAGACGGGAGGTGATGCCAGAATCTGCTTGATTTGCTGAAAAGCTTCCTCACACTCCTGATCCCATGAAAATGATTTTCCCTTCTTGAGAAGACGGAAGAAAGGTAAAGCCCGAGCTGCTGATCTGGCAATGAATCTGGTGAGGGCGGCAAGTCTTCTAGTAAGTTGTTGAACTTCTTTCACCGATGTGGGACTCTTCATATCTAATACAGCCCGACATTTATCCAGGTTAGCCTCAACGCCCAGTTCCGTAAGCATAAAGCTAAGAAATTTCCCAGCCCAGACGCCAAAGGTACATTTCTTTGGATTCAAGTGCATGTTGTATCGTCTAAGTTGGTCAAAGATGGATCTGAGGTGTCGAAAGTGATCTGCATCTGTCTTACTTTTTGCAATCATATCGTCGACATAGACCTCGATGACTTTTCCAATTTGATCTCGGAAGACTTTGTTCATCATTCTTTGATATGTTGCTCTGGCATTCTTCAACCCAAACGACATTATCCAATAATAGTAATTTGCTCCGTCTATCATGAAGGCAGTTTTCTCTTGATCTGGTGGGTACATCGGAATCTGATTGTAGCCGAGATAAGCGTCCATGAAAGATAAAAGACGGAAACCGGAGGATTGATCGACCAAACGATCGATATTAGACAGGGGGTAAGAATCCTTGGGGCATGCTTTATTTAAATTTATAAAATCTACACACATCTGCCATTTGCCATTTGGCTTTTTTACAAGTACTACATTGGACAACCAAGTTGTATATTTCACTTCCCCAATGAAACCGGCATCAACGAGCTCGAAAACTTGCTGCTTGGCGGCTTCAGCTCATTCTGCCGACATGTTCCGGCGTTTCTGCTCCACAAGCTTCGTTTTTGGATCTAGTGATAAGCGGTGGCAGATGACCTCAGGATCAAATCCTGGCATGTCGGCCTCAATCCATGCAAATAAATCAGAGTTTTGACGGATTAGTATGTAGAAAACCTTATCATCTTCCGGGCTGAGTCCGCTTCCGACTTGGATGACTTGATCCGGGTTAGGGCCAATTTGAAGAGGGCGGAAGGTCCCTTCTGGAATTGGCCTCATGTTGGAAAAATCCTCTCTGACATCCAGATATGCTAACATTACCCCGGTTGAAGACAGATGACTTTCAACTTTCTACTCCCGAGGTTCGAATTTTTCCGGCTTTATAATCTTCAAGAATTCTTTGTAACATGACCGAGCCATCAATTGATCACCCCGGATATTAATGATTTCACCCTCATCACTCCAGAAATTCATCATTAAATGATTAGTGGAGATTATTGCCCCAATGGCGTTCAACGTTGGCCTTCCAAGAATTGCATTGTAGTTGGTGGGACAGTCCACTACGAGAAAACGCACCTTTGTGGTTTTTGAGACATGGGGTTGTCCAAAAGTGACAAGAAGCTCCACATACCCTTCTGGCTGTATCTTGTCTCTAGTGAAGCCTATCATATCTCCGTCGCTGTAGGGGAGTAGATTTGATTCTGGAATGTGCAATAGTCGAAAGGTTTTAAAAAACATAACGTCGGCTGAACTTCCTTGGTCTATGAACATTGTCCGAACCTCGTGGTTAGCCATGAATGTTTAAATAAGCAAAGAGTCGTCATGGCCCGGGATAATGGGGTCGTAGTCGTCTTCTGAGAAGCTGAGAGGAGGCAGCTTCTGTTTTTGGGCGCTATGCTCCGAGAGTGCAGAGGATGAGGCCGAGAGAATTTCCTTCAAATGTCTTTTCCTAGCGTTTCCGCTCTCGCCTCCCCCAGCAAAACCTACCGCAATGACATATATCACAGGGTGTTCAGGAGGTGGAAGCTCAACTCTTGTTGGGGTCTGTTGCCGCGATGAAGATGGTGGATCAAGGCGATCTCTTCTGGAGGTAGAAGGCGCAGTGTCTTCCGCCATAGGTCTCCTTAACCTGGATCTTTCTCTCTCTCTCCTGGGTGATCTGGTTCGGGATCTACTTCGTCCATGTCGGCTGGAATCACGTCTGCGATCATCGTGCCGGTAATCATTCTTGCGCATGTCGGCCTCAGAACGGCGGGAGGCTTCTCCACCGTCTTTTTTATATCTGTCGAGCTTGCCATGTCGGATAAGTTCTTCAATCGCATCCTTAAGGTAGAGGCAGTGGTCGGTATCATGTCCCTGGGACTTGTGAAATCTACAATATTTGGATTTATCTGTTGAGGATGTCGGCTTCATTGGTCTCGGTCTTCTCATCCCGGCTTCATACATCTCGACATTTAGGATTTCGTTTAGGATTTTACTCCAGGATGTATTCAAGGGGGTATAGGAGTTGTACCGCCCCAAAACTTCTCGATCCCCTATATTTTCTTGTCGGCTACCCTTGTCGTTCTTCTACCCTTGGGTTTTGGAGGCTTGGCCGGGATTAACCTCCTTCACTTTGAGGGCCAATTCCTCATCTTCAAGGCTGATATATTGTTCTACCCTGCTGAGAAATTCTTCCATGGTAGACGACTTCTTTTTATAACTCAATCCAAAACGGTGAATGTGGGACAAGGCCGTCTTTGGCCAGCATCAACTCCACCTCGGGCTGACTTCCCTGAACCAACAGGGCCTCTTTGGTAAAACGACTAATGTAATCCCGGAGTGACTCTGAAGATCCTTGCCGGATCTACTTCAATGACGCCTCAGTCTTTGGATGGACTTTGTTGGTAATAAAGCTGGTGATGAATTTGGCCCTGAGGTCGGCCCAAGTGTCGATAGATCGTGGTGGAAGTGTCTGGAACCACCTGAGGGCGGTCTTTTTCAATGATAACGGGAACACTCTACACATGATTGGCCCTGAAGCGTTCCTTATTGACATAGCGGACTCATAAATGTCCAAATGCTCAAGAGGATCCCCCATTCCGTCATATAACTCTGGAACAGGTATTTTTTCGAAACGCTTGTCCACGGGAAATAGCATGATATGTTCTGAAAATGGTAAAACTACCTGTATCACCTCTTCGTCGTGAACATGGCGAGATCGGTTACGAGGATGGGAGTTTGAATGCACTGATTGTATGGAAGGTTGTGGAGAACCTTGGTGTTCCGGTCTAGATGGCGGCTGCCGTTCACGCTGCGGTGAGGTGTTATGTTCATGAGCCGGTGAGGCTCTGGACGCGCGTCGCGACGAAGGTTGCCGCTCGGAGCCTCCTTCTTGTTCAACAAGACGGCGTTGAAGCCGCTGTAACTGCTACGTCTCCAGCTTTTCCAGGCGTTGAGCATACTGCTCCAGCATTGCACCTTGGCGACGGATGAACTCCATAAGTTCTCCACGGGAAGGTTGATCCGGTGGAGTAGACGGTGAGCCGCGACTTCCATGCGGAGGAGGTGGTGGAGGACGAGGCACAGTTGGTCATGGAGGAGGAATGCCTGCTATGGCAAAGAAAGAACCAGTGGTTGCAGAGAGAACAACTGATGTCGTTCCACTACTTACGAACGGGCTCGCGTTGTCTCTAGCGGCGGAGGAGCTGCTTCTGGTTCCTTCCATTTTTGACAGGTTTGGAAGATCTTCAAGATTCAAAGAAAGTTCACAAGAACTTGCAAGAATGATGGGAAAACTTCGACTAAATGCGTTGTTCTCCCCACAGACGGCGCCAATGATCTTCCAAAAATCCAAGAGTGGTTGCAGACGACGATCTCCACGGTGGATTGACGGCGGAGAACGACGGTTGGTGGTGGTGTACCTCCAGGGACTCTGATGCTTAAGTCAGTAAGGTGCTCGAGCAGAGTTTCAGTACATCAGAATGAAAGCGTACCTGAGAAGATGCACCACCGTGTGATATTTATAACTATGTTTTGGCGGGAAAGACCGTTGAACGGTTACAACAGATCCCTGAAATTGCGCTCACGCGCTCGGCCGAGATTGATCACACGCGCCGTGATAAGTATGGGGTACGTGTGAGACGGCACGCCAGTTAGTCTTCGACGGCTGTACTTAACATAACGTAATGTGAATGTATAAAGTGATTAAAGGGGTTCTCGATGGTTCCACCTCGGAGGCGTATATCGGAATCTTCAAGTTTGCATGTCGGATTACATCCAACGTCGATGTTGGCCGTGCCTGGTGTTGGTCCAGAACATATACTAATATAATAATAAAAATGATATCAAATTAAAACTCTCCATATAGTTATTTTATTAGGAATTAAAGGGTATATACTTCCAATATAAAAAAAGGTTTACTCACTATTCTTCAGTGATTGTATTGACACATTATTTATTAAATTTAATAATACATAAAATATCATATTCATTAAATTATGTGTGTATCAATTTTTTTACACTTATATCCATTAAACTCTTTTATTATTATCTTAAAATTTTAAATTAATTTATTATTTGTGTTATTAATATATGTAATGTACTATGCTAATGCAAAAATTACTCTGCTATCGCCTCATGCATTAGAATGCTAACTACCATGGGTACTTTTGTGAAGTCTACCTTCAGCAGAGAAATCACCAGCTAGACCCTGTTCTCATTTCTCATTTCTCATTTCTCATTTCTCATTTCTCATTCATTCTGTCTTTGTCTGTGTTAAAGTTTTGGGACCCAGGACTTTTAAGTTACGGTGTCTTCTTCCCCCAACGGTTTGCCAACCTTCTTGAATAACATATAGGATCGATAGGACCACTTATTTCGTCGAAGCTTCTAGCTTGTAGGAGTACCTTTTCCTTATAACTCTTTTTTCGCTAATTACTTCCTCCAAATTAATTTGCATGCTTTTGAAAATGACTAAAAATGACTATCATGTTGATATATCTATCATCCTAAAAATTAGAAATTTAAGAATTATAATAAAATAAAAAAATTAAATTTACATTAAAAAGATAAATTGAGGACTTTTAATAAAATTAGGAGTTTTATAGAAAAAATCAAGATAGAATAATTATAATTAAATAAATAAAATAAATAGAAGAAAATTAGAATGAAAAAAAAATGTAATCAGCATTACATAGAATTAGATATAATTAAATAAATTTAGGAAAATTTAGTAAGAAACTAAGAATGTACATAATTTTAAAAGTTGTGAGAAAAATAGGATTTGGAGTATTCTACATAGTTGGTAATTGGTTTTAAAGGGAGAGATTACAGGCTCTTGAAATCTCGAGAGGAACAGCCTGTAATCATTCTTTCTCGTCCTAACTTAGGCTCATAACTTTTTGAGGCTAATTAAGGGATATCTCATCAATAACATCATAAATATTCTCTTTTTTTTCTTTCCTTCAAACTAGTATCTATCAACAAAAAGTAACCATTAAAGATACTCCTTTTGCATTGAGAATCAATGAAGATATACCAATTGCATGAAGGACGTCTTAGCCAGTAAAATTGTTCTTTGTTTTTAAGTACATGAGTCATTATGAGTCTCTGTTTCTCTTTATGGAAATAATAGGTGCAAAGGAAATTAACATTGTAAAGTTATGCATGATGTGGTTTAAATTCAAAAGAGTAAGCAGTGTTTAAACTAGTAATTGTGTAGATCAGTGTGGTTACTACGTATGAATTGGAATGATCTCTTGATACTAGAGCTTTATATATAAGACTTATATAACAAATATTCACGACATATATACATAACCAAAAGGATTCGTATTTAGAAAAATTGGAAAGTCTACAAATTAGCTTTTAGGTACTTATATTAGGACATGATACATATACGAGGTATTTTTACTAGCGCTCGTGTTAAGTATTCCCTTAGCATCATTTATTTCTAATTTATGTCTCAAACCTAGTGTTGTTGGTATTTATTTCATTGAATATAAATAATTTGGAATTGTTATTTTTTTTAATCCATCATTGCTTTTGATGATATTTTCAAGTGATAGAAGCATCACCGAGCCTCAAACCAGGTTTGAAAAAGAATTTTTAACCGCGAACTCTCGCGATGATACATCAACTCTAATCTATTTTCTCATTTTACCAACTCAGCATTTTGGTTTAGTTGTCATTGTATGGATATCAATCTCTTAGTTTCCCTTAGTTTCTAAGTTATAACCTTTGATTGATTGAAATGAACGAATACTAGGAGTTACAAGTCCCATTATTCATATTATTTTCCACTAAATTACCTTTGTTAGTTATAATAAGGGAAACTTGAAGTATTTTTAAGGATAAATTCTATTATATATATATATATGATATACTTAATATTTCAAATTTAATTGAAAAAGTTTTTAAAATCATTTCTTCGTTCGTGCAACTATTATAAGCTGGACTGTGGACTCTTGCGGTGACACGTTAACTCTATTTTATTTTCTCATTTTTCCAACTCAGCATTTTGGTGGAGTTATCATTGTGTGGATCAGTCTCTTAGTTTCTCTTAGTCTCATTTCTTCGTCCGTGCAACTATTATAAGTTGAACTGTGGACTCTTGCAGTGACACGTTAACTCTATTTTATTTTTTCATTTTTCCAACTCAGCATTTTGGTGGAGTTATCATTGTGTGGATCAGTCTCTTAGTTTCTCTTAGTTTGTGAGTTGTAACCTTTAGTTGATTGATATAAATGAATACTAGGAGTTACAAATGTCACCATTATTTACATTACTTTCTACTTAATTTCCTTTGTCAGTTATAATAAGGGAAACTTGAAGTACTTTTACGAATAAATTCTAGTATATACACATATATATATATGATATACTTAATATTTCAAATTTTAATTGAAAACCGCGGACTCTTGCGATGACACATCAACTCTAAATCTATTTTCTCACACTACAAGAAATTTGGTTTTTAGCGACGGCCTGACCGTCACTAATTTTTTGTTATTTTTTCACTATATATATAATATTTCGCGCTATATATTCCAAGAAACAAACTTGGCATAACAATAATGCTCATTCTTTTTATCGTGCAAGTTGTGGGTTCGATTCTCACAATTGATAAATCTGGGAAGGAGGGATTATCTTTGAAAAAATATTTAGCTATGTAGTGACGGCCACTAGCCGTCGCTATTTAGTGACGGCTATGGATGTCGCTAGCCAGCCATGGTCATCGCTATGTAGTGACGGCCATGGAATTAGCGACGACCATTAGTGACGGTCGGTCGTCGCTACATAGCGTTGGCCATAAAATATCATCGCTACTGCATTAACGACAAGACTTGTAGTGACGGCCATGACATCGTCGCTAGGTTGTCGCTAATGATGCAATAGCGATGGTTTTTGCCCCTGTAGCGGCAACTTTTGGCCGTCGCTAAAAGTCTTTTTTTGTAGTGTCATTTTGCCAACTCAACATTTTGGTTGAGTTACCATTGTGTGGATCAATCTTTTTGTTTCCCTAAGTTTGTAAGTTGTAACCTTTGGTTGATTGAAATAAATGAATACTAGGGGTTACAAGTCACCATTATTCATAATATTTTCCACTAAATTTCCTTTATCATTTATAATAGGGGAAACTTGAAGTAATTTTAATGATAAATTCTATTATATATATATATATATGATATACTTAATATTTCAAAATTTAATTGAAAAAGTTTGTAAAATCATTTCTTTGTCCGCGCAACTGTTATAATATATAAAAGTTGAATTGGGACTCTTGCGGTGACCCATTAACTCTATTTTTATTTTCTCATTTTTCCAACTCAACATTTTGGTGGAGTTATCATTGTGTGGATCAGTCTCTTAGTTTGTGAGTTGTAACCTTTGGTTGATTGATATGAATGTATACTAGGAGTTACACAAGTCACCATTATTTACATTATTCCACTTAATTTCCTTTGTCAGTTATAATAAGGGAAACTTGAAGTATTTTTACCGATAAAGAGGATGACATCCGTTCTAGAGTTGTTTGTTTGAGGTAAGCTAGTTTTCATGCTTTTCTTAGCCAATTTTTAGGACAAAATTGATTTAAGGGGGTAGAATTGTAACATCCCAAAAATTTAATTCCATATTTTAGAGATAATTGTGTAGTGTAATTGTCGTGACCAGGGCCACGACGGGGTCGGCGAGCCCGTGAGCTAAAAATATTGAAAAATAAAATGAATTTTGGGGAGTCGCCACCAATTTATTTGGTTTGGGGAAATTGGAAAACCCAAAAATGATTGTAAATTGAAAAACTGATCTGCGAACAAGAGATCCAAATTCGGGATTCGATTATGTGTAGGGAAGGTGTTAGCACCCTACAACATCCGTTAAAAATGGTTACCTTTAATTAATTGTGCAAAATTCAATAACTTTGAAAAATATTTATTTTACCCTCTTTTAAAAAATGATTATTTACATTCACATTCTTTAAATTAAAGAATGATGAGAAATAATAATTTGCAGTCAATTGGACAAAAAATGTTAAAAATTTTATTTTGGCTCGACGGGGAAATCCAGCTCCTACGTATCCCCAGGTGCAATGGAGAAATCAAAGCCACGTAGTTCTAAAAATGTGTTTGAAAAGATTGGTTTTGATTTTGAAAGAAATTGATTTTTAATTTTGAAGAAAGAAAGAAAAATGTAAGAATTGATTTTGAAAATGTTTTGATTTAAAGAAAAAGGATTTACTTATATATTTTTTTTAGATAGAGTTGATGCTAGCAAATGGCTATACAACGAACCCTTGAAACCGTTCAAACGATGTTATTGATAGAAATGCTATTCAATAAACGTCACTTATTTTGAGAAAATTTATTTTGAAAAATTATTTGATTTTGCGCGCATTATTGAGTTATATACTCAATATTTTCTGATAACGTTATTGATAGAAATGCTATTCAATTAACATCGTTTATTTTGAGAAAATTTATTTTTTGCACACATTATTGAGTTAGTAAACGACTATACTCAATATTCCCTTTTTTTTAATGACATTAAAGGATAGAAATGCTATTCCGTCAACGTAATTGATTTGATAAATGAACCCATTTAAAAAAATGTTTTCTTGTTTACAAACGGGCAGACTATTGAGCTAGTAAATCAACTAATATTTACATGTACACATAATTAAAATTACAAATAATCAATTATTTACAAAGGAAGAGAATTAAACAAATATTTACATTTATAGAAGGCAAATAAAATAAATAAAAATATCTACAAGAGACACAAGATGGTGGGTCAAAAAGACAAATTAAGAGAAAATAACAACAAATGGAATAAAAATAGAATTAAAACAACAAACACACATTAAAACAAAAGGGTTGGGCCTCAGCTGACATCATTGGCCCAAAACATGGATCAAATCTAAAAAAAGAACAATAGACATAAACAAAAAAACACATTCAGGGCCAACCAAACCTCATCAGCCCAATTCGCTTAAAAATCTAGATGAGAAAACAAAAATTAAAAAAAGGGATAAACTAGTGAAACCAAAAAAAGTCAGATTACTCACAAATAAATCCTCTTTTCTCTGTTAGGGTTTGCTCAATGGAAATGAAGAGGTGAGACCAAAAGAAGGCAGCCACCCATGAAGCCACAGCAACGGCGGCGCTGCCGCTTACAAAAGGGGTGATCGGCGCGAGCGGTGACGGCGGCTGCGAGGAGGGGAACTGCGCTTCTTTGGCAGCGTGTTGGCTGGGCTCGTGAACGGATGTGGTTGTACGGCGACAGCGGCAAGCGGTGGCTCGCGTCTGGGTTGCGCGCGTTGGTGCTGTGATGATGGTGGCTTGGTACGGGAGGAGCCGCAACCGCCGCGACAAAGACAGGGGAAGGCGGTGCAGCCGCGCCGGAGACAGGAGTGGGAGAGACGAGCAGTACAGTAACTGCGGCTGAAATGGGGTGGTCGTTCCCCCTTCCCCTCTCATTCTCTTTTGTTGCTTTACTGGTTATTATTTCCCTCTTTAATTGGTTAATTTGGTTGGGCTGAGGTGATGGAAATGGTGAGAACGGAGGAATGGCAGTGAAGGGCAGTAGTGGTTAATGGAGGGTGAGGCTATGACAGTTCCATTGCCGGCACAGGGGTGAATAAGTGGTTCATGGCGGCTGCCATGGGAAGATCATGGTGGTGTCTTTGAAGATGATGATGTTTGTGTCTGGAGGCTGAGACTGATCTCAGTATTTTTAATGAAGTTCGATCCCCCTTTAATTCTTTGTGTAATTGAATATTTATATTTGTATATTCTTCTAAAACTCCCTCTGTATTTTTCTAAAACTGCTCTCCCCCCTGTTTATGATTCTGCCCCTATTTATATCCATCTACTTTTCCTGCAAATTGCCCTATTTTATTGATTTTCTTTCCCTTTATCCTCTGCTGCCACCGCCCAAATTATGAGGTTCCCTGCCATTGCCGCCCAAGACAGTGGGCAACTTTCGCAAGTTGCAGCAGAAATATGTGTAAATATTCAGCAAGCTTATGCTGCAAACCCCCTTTTGTGCTTTGTTATTTTTGTTGAGGGACAAGCTTGGGCCAAACGGCCCAATCAGATCTCCTTCCCCCCCTTTATTTTAAAGTGTAACAAATGGGCCTGACCCAAAAGATTTTTTTTCTTAAAATTTGAACTTTTACAATTAATGGGCCCAAAATAGCCAAAATGATCTTTTTTTAAGACAGAATTGAAGTTTATTATTGGGCCAAATTAACACTTTTTTTGGTAAAATGTTTAATTAACTATTTAATTAATTAACCACTAATAGTTAATTAACTAACTAATTCATTAATTCATTTTAATTTTTTAATTTTAACTTTTTTTTTAATTTTTGGCTAACGTGAAAATGAAGGGATTAAAACACACGAAGGAAATGAAGACACCGGACAAAATTGGGTGCCGACAGCAGCCCCCTTTGCTTGGTCTTTCAACCGAAAGAGCAAGCAAAATAAAGAAGCAACCAATTTTGTTTCGGACAAAACATGATTAGGGAAAAATTAAAAGGAGTCTACAAAATCATAGGCAACTGGATGAAGATCCTGGCAAATCACAGGACATTCGAAACGAAAATCCCGGTAAATCACATGATATGGACAAGAAAACCCTGGAAAATCACAGACACGTTAATGAAAAAGCTTGAAAAAGGAAGGGAAAGGTCCCGGAAGAGCATCAGGTCAAATTGATAAAACTCCAGGAACCAACATCAGGAGAAAGAGAAAAGACCTAGAAAAACATCAGGTTAAAATGATAAAACTCCCGGAACCAACATCAGGAGAAAGGGATAAGACCTGGAAAAGCATCAGGTCAAAAAGATAAAACTCCCGGAACCAACATCAGGAGAAAAGGAAAAGACCTGGAAAAACATCAAGTCAAACTGATAAAACTCCCGGAACCAACATCAGGAGGAAAGGAAAAGACCTGGAAAATCATCAGGCCAAACTGATAAAATTCCCGGAACCAACATCAGGAGGAAAGGAAAAGACCTGGAAAAGCATCAGGTCAAACTGATAAAACTCCCGGAAGAGAAAGGGAAAAGACCTGGAAAAGCATCAGGTCAAAAAGATAAAACTCCCGGAACCAACATCAGGAGGAAAGGAAAAGACCTGGAAAAGCATCAGGTCAAACTGATAAAACTCCCGGAACCAACATCAGGAGAAAGGGAAAAGACCTGGAAAAGCATCAGGTCAAAATGATAAAACTCCCGGAACCAACATCAGGAGGAAAGGAAAAGACCCGGAAAATCATCAGGTCAAACTGATAAAACTCCCGGAACCAACATTAGGAGGAAAGGAAAAGACCTGGAAAATCATCAGGCCAAACTGATAAAACTCCTGGAACCAACATCAGGAGAAAGGGAAAAGACCTGGAAAAGCATTAGGTCAAACTGATAAAACTCCCGGAAACAACATCAGGAGGAAAGGGAAAAGACCTGGAAAAACATCAGGTCAAACTGATAAAACTCCCGGAACCAACATCAGGAGAAAGGCAAAAGACCTGGAAAAGCATCAGGTCAAAGTGATAAAACTCCCGGAACCAACATCACGAGAAAAGGGAAAGACCTGGAAAAGCTTAATGTAACATCCCGTTATTTCATAATAATGACTTATAAGAAAGGAATTTACATGTAAAGGTCTTAGTATAGTGTGAGGAATTAATTGGGTAAAAGATTAAAAGACTTAGAAAAGAAAAACAAGTTTCAGCATTCTCGCTCAAGCCAGAATGGATCGCTTGAGCGAGTTATGCTGTAAAAATGGAGAAAATGCAATTCTGCATTTCTCGCTTAAGTGAGGATGGTCTCTCTCAAGCGAGAATCAGGGGAGTTTGGAGTGCTCTCTGGATGTTTTTCGCTCAAGCGAAATGGCTCTCGCTCAAGTAAGAATCGTCCAGAGAGGGGTCATTTTCTGGTCCATTCTCGCTTAAGCGAGCGTTTCTCGCTCAAGCGAGAATGAAAAAGGGAAGGTGATCTCGAGCATCTCGCAAGTGAGAATGGCTCGCTTGAGCGAGAATCCACTTACAGCTCCTATATGCTTCTGTTAGGGTTCATTTCGTTGATCATTCTTCATTCCTTTCACTTACACTTAGAGAGAGATGGAGAGATTCTAGAGAGAGGAAGCTTCATTGAAGATTCAAGGAAAGATTCCGGCTCTCAAGATCAAGGCTCCTTTGAGTTTCTCACCTCACCAACGTCCTTCTCTTCTCATTTTCACCACCAACTTCAAGGTGAGTGTAACCACACACTCACTTCTAGGTGGAATAGCTCTTGGATGATCCCATTCTTTCTTTCCTTTTCTTTTGCATGCATAATATTAATGATTATTGATTGAATTAGGTGTTCATGAATGCAAAGATTGATTATTACTATATGAATTGCCCTAATTGAAACTAGGGTTGGGAATTGGAATGATTTAGGTTACATTATAAATTTCATTCAGGAATGACATGTATATGATGATATTGTTCAATTCAAGTATGTTTCATGTATAAAGACATGTTTGGGGTCCTTTGGCCCTTGGTAAAGGTTAAGGTCTTTATGGCCTTGGGAATGATTTTAGGTAAGGTCTACCGGCCTTCAGGGACGACGGTTCCTGTTAGTCGGAGCTCAGTCTAGCCTAAGGAAAAGGTTTAATCCATGGTGCAGAATTAAGTTTATGATGATTGTTATGATTATTGAAGTTATCATGATTATATTTAATGAATCATTTGTTTTGTTCCTTTTAATTATGACATGTGTTGTTGCTCATTGATATGTTTGCACCTTGTTACCTCACTGGGACGTTAGTCTCACCCCACGCTGTGGGAATTTATATTTCATATGTGCAGGGACCTACACCGGGTCATAGGAGCCAGTAGAAGAAAGTGGTCGTGTTATGGATTTACTATATTTTGTATAGAACCATGTGAATATTACTTTTGGATATAGATATGCTTGGGGTGTATTTTGAGTAGGATATAGTAGTACATGTGTACCTTTTAGACTGACTATGTTATACTGGATGCATGTCTAACTTTATCCTACGTCTTTTATATTTTGGATGTACTCGAGCTACGATGTAAACTCTTGTGTGTGTGTGTGTGTGTGTATATATGTAAAGTAGTATCTTTTATTTCAGTGGATATACAGCTTATGTGTTTGTTGGGCTATGTAAGTTGTTATCTCTTTAGTTACCGATATTGAAATGGACGAAATAATTTTCAGATTTTTGGAAATTGTGCTTCCAACAAGCATATTAGGACGTTACATTTTGGTATCAGAGCAGTTCAATCCAATTGGACTGTGGTTGTGTGTGTCACTCCTTAAACTGGTAGATGTCTAGTATACATTATTATGAAATTGATAGACTGATCACCAGGAAAATTTCCTAATAATGTGTATAGGACATGGCTAGTGGCAGGAGGGGGCGTCCTCGTGCCAACCCACAATCTTCTCAACAAGATGAACCTCAGGATTTTGTGGCGGAAACTCTCCAGATGCTTACACAAATTATGGGAAATCAGGAAGCTTCAAATAATGCAATACTTCAAGCTTTAGAAAGACAATCCAATAACACATTTCCACAAGGAGCACCTGTGGACCCATTCCTCCAAGGACTTGCTGAATTTCGCAAACATCATCCACCTGCATTCTTGGGAGCCTATGATCCTGTTGCAGCTGATTCATGGCTCAATGCCATGAATAAAATCTTCGAAGTTATGCCTTACACTGATGACTTCAAGGTCAGGTTGGCGACCAACATGCTTCAAGGAGAGGCAGAAAACTGGTGGAAGAGCATGAAGGCCGCTTTGACTACTCCTGGAGCCTTACTTCCTTGGGACACATTCCAACATGTGTTCCTTGAGAAGTACTTTCCGGAACCGGCCAAAAAACAAAAAGGAGCTTGAGTTTCTTCAGCTAAAGCAAGGCAGCATGACGGTGGGCCAATATGTTGCCAAATTTGAAGAGCTTTCCAAATACCATACACTCCTGCAGGCCCATCCTTACGAGGGTTGGAAATGTTCTCACTTGGAGGCGGGTCTCAAGCCTAAAATTAGGAAGATTGTTGCAGCTTTCCAACTACGAGATTTCGTAGCCTTGGTGACCAAATGTCTAGTCATCGAACAGAGTTTGGTGGAGGAGGCACCTAAGGCTATAGCTAGGCCTTGGGTGGAAGGCAAGAGGAAGAGAGATGATGCACCGGCAAGAAGAAACTTTCATTCCCAATCTCAGGGAGGCAAGGGAAAGCACCTAGCCATTCTGGCATGATCCCATCCGACCTCAACCAAGATGCCTCAGATGCATTGTAAGGGATTGAAGATCCAATGACCGGGGCCAGATCTGAGCGGTTAAAGAGAGCTTTGCAATTCTTGATCACTGAGGTCCAAAGGAAAGTAGACCACCAAGCAGAAGAAGAACCAAAGAAGTGGTTTAACTTAGCTCGGATTGAAGTACAAGAGTGTTATCTGATCTGACAATCGGTTATGTCTGTTATCCGAATCTTAGGAGAGCCTATTTCGGGAAAGTGTATCTAATCAGATTATAACTGATTTATTTAGGATAAGATCTGTTAGGAATCAATATCATGATCTCTTAGGATTATATTTACATCTTTTAGGATTATATTTTATCTTATCTAGAATTAAATCTATTTAATTTAGGATTGTATCTTTTAGATAGTTTATTTTAGGAAATTCCTTTGCTATATATTAGCATTGAGAATCAGTTTGTAGACAGTTTTTTTTATCAATAAAATTTGAGTTTTCTCATTGTGAGAGCTTATCCTTTGTTCTTGGATTAAAGAACTACTTGATAACTTAGGTTCTACCAGCAGGTCTTGGTTAGGGTCTAATTGCTTATATCTTGATAACTTTGGTGCTTCCCGCAGGTCACGGATTGTGTCAAGTTCCTATCTTTGATAGCTTTGGTGCTTCCAGCAAGTCTTGGATTGTGTCAAGCTCCTTACAGTTATTTACAGTTATTTACCGTTAATTGATCTTCAAGACATTCCTATCTTTACACTTCCTGTTCGTATCATTTGGTACCAGAGCTTCGGCTCTTGAGATCAATTGGTAACATCTATCCTTATATTTTAGTCTTTATCTTATTAAAAAAACAAAAAAAAAACTGCATTAGTTAAAAAAAAGGTGCAGACAATACAAAAATAAAGGGAGATCTGCAGTAGTAAAAAAAAGAGAAAGGTGCAGATAGTAAAAAAAAGGTGCAGTATTAAATTTTCTCAACAACAAATCCAGTTCTGTTGTCCACAATATTTATTCCAAGCAGAAGATTTCATCCAAGGTGACGAGTCCATCTGAATTGAAGAGTTGTAACGGGCTACACATCTTGATTACTTTCCGGGATAGTGTTTTGTCACTAAAAGTTGTCAAGTTATCATCAACACCTTCTCTATTACTTGTTAGTAGAATCTATCCCAAAAGTTCCTTATTTCAAGAGCTTGTAAGGATAAGTTGAGTGGAAAAAGGCAAGAGTGGTGAGTACAATATAGTGAGAAAAAGCCAAAAATTAGAGTGATACACTAGAGAATCAAAACTTTTGAGTGAAAACACGTAAGGGAGTGTTGTGAGGATTCTTATTTTTATCACTAACATCATTTGATTTACAAAGTGAATTTATGAGAATGAGTGCAAGAATGGATGAGATGGAAGATCGGTTTCCAAGGAGAAGGAGTAGAACGTCTCCTAACCGCACTGAAGAAGAGGAAGAGGAAGAAGAGGACAAGGGAAGTAGTTCTAGAAGAGAAAGCAACAGGGATAATCATCTTGGAAACATCAAGATGAGCATTCCTTCTTTCCAAGGGAAGAATGATCCTGAGTTATATTTGGAGTGGGAAAGAAAGGTGGAGCATATTTTTTATTGCCATAATTATTCTGAGGAGAAAAAGGTAAAATTAGTTGTGGTAGAATTCACTGATTATGCAAGTATATGGTGGGATCAATATGTGTTGAGCAGGCGAAGGTGTGGAGAAAGATCGATTCAATCTTGGGAGGAGATAAAGGTCGTGATGAGAAGGAGATTTGTACCAAGTCATTACCACAGAGACTTGTACAGAAAATTGCAGGACCTACGTCAAGGTTCTATGAGTGTAGATGATTACTACAAGGAGATGGAAATAGCCATGATGAGAGCCAATGTGCAAGAAGACCGAGAAGCAACAATGGCTAGATTCATTGGAGGGTTAAAGAAAGAAATTTCAAATGTAGTGGAACTCCATCATTATGTGGAGATGGAGGATTTATTACACAAAGCAATCCAAGTAGAGAGAGACAACTCAAATCCAGAGTTGTAAGATTTCCAGGAACTCCTAGTACCTCTTGGAAATCCTGGGCTATCAACAAACCGACAACTCGGCCAAAAGAAGAGGCAAAGATGGGACAATCGACCTCAGCCAGTAAAAGTAAGTCTGAATTCAATTCATCTTCTAAAGCACGTGAAATTAAATGTTTCAGGTGTCAAGGTCTTGGACATATTGCTTCTAATTGTCCGAACAAGAGGGTCATACTCATGCGTGACAATGGTGAAGTGGAAAGTGCAAGTGAAGAAGAAGATGATGAAATGCCCGAGCTGGAGGATTGAAGTGATGTGGAATACACCAAGCCAGACCACGGTAATGCATTAGTCACCAGGAGGGTTTTGAATGCACAACCAAAGAGTATTTTGATGAGGAGCAACGTGAGCACATATTCCATACAAGGTGCCGCATAAGTGATAAGGTTTGCAGTCTTTTAATTGATAGTGGTAGTTGTACCAATGTTGCTAGTATTTTGATGGTTGAGAAATTAAAATTACCTACCATAAAACATCCTAATCCTTATAGACTGCAGTGGCTAAATGATTGTGGGGACATAAGGGTAACAAAACAAGTTTTGCTTTCATTTTCCATTGGAAAATATGAAGACAAAGTCTTGTGTGATGTTGCACCTATGCATGTTGGACACATTCTACTTGGTCGACCATGGCAATTTGATAGGCGAGTAACTAATGATGGGTATCACAACAGGTATAGTTTTAAATTAAATAATAAAACCTTTGTGCTAACCCCTCTTCAACCTTCTAAACCATATGCAGATCAAATAAGAACTGCTAGGGAGAGCAAGGAGTTGGAAGAACAATTTTCTGTTCAAGAAGAAGAAAGAAAAGAGAAGAAGAGAGAAGTGGGCATGGGTTCGAATCCGACTTGAAGATTGGATGTCTGTTCGACGTTACAACCGAGCCAGGGCAGAAGCAAGGTGAACGCTTTTGCAAGAAAAAGGGAAGTTGAAAGTGTATTGTTAGATAAAGGGCAATTATTGATTCTTGTTTTTAAAGACATATACTTCTCTGATGATTCTAACAATTCTTTACCTTATGAAATTCAAAATTTGTTGAAGGAGTTTGGAGAAGTCTTTCCGGATGAGCTACCTCAAGGACTACCACCTTCAAGAAGTATACAACACCAGATTGACCTTGTACCCAGTTGTGCCCTACCAAATCGGCCAGCATACCGAACCAACCCGGATGAGACCAAGGAGATCCAAAAACAAGTCAGTGAGCTAATGGAAAAAGGGTATGTAAGGGAGAGCCTTAGTCCATGTGCTGTACCGGTAATATTGGTACCAAAGAAAGATGGTTCTTGGCGTATGTGCACTGATTGCCGAGCCATTAACAAGATTACGGTAAAGTATCGTTATCCAATTCCTAGGTTAGACGACATGCTTGATGAGTTACATGGGGCATGTTTGTTCTCTAAAATTGATTTGAAAAGTGGTTACTATCAAATTAGAATGAAAGAGGGTGATGAGTGGAAAACGAATTTTAAAACAAAGTATGGTTTGTATGAGTGGTTAGTGATGCCCTTCGGCTTAACTAATACACCCAGTACTTTTATGAGGTTAATGAACCATGTATTACACTCTTTCATAGGAAAGTTTGTGGTAGTTTACTTTGATGACATTTTGGTTTACAGCAAATCTTATAATGCACATGTTGAACACTTACATGCTGTTTTTAAGGTATTAAAGGAAGATAAATTATATGCTAATTTAAAGAAATGTACCTTTTGCCTTGATTCTGTTGTCTTCTTAGGTTTTGTGATAAGTTCAAAGGGGGTAAGTGTAGATGAGGAAAAGGTTAAGGCTATTAGAGAGTGGCCGACCCCAAAGAGTGCTAGTGAAGTGAGAAGTTTTCATGGGTTAGCAAGTTTCTATAGGCGGTTTGTGAAAGACTTTAGCACTATTGCTGCGCCTTTAAATGAACTTGTTAAGAAAAATATTGTGTTTAAATGGTCAGATGCACATGAAAAAGATTTTAACACTTTAAAAGAAAAATTAACAAATGCACCCTTACTTGTTTTACCTAATTTTGATAAAGCTTTTGAGATTGAATGTGATGCTTCTGGTGTTGGTATAGGGGTTGTTTTAATGCAGGAATCCCAACCGATTGCATATTTTAGTGAAAAGCTTAATGGGGCAGCATTGAATTATCCAACCTATGACAAGGAATTGTATGCCTTGGTAAGGGCATTTCAAACTTGGCAACATTATTTGTGGCCAAGAGAGTTTGTTATACATTCTGACCATCAAAGTCTAAAGTTTTTAAAATCTCAAGGGAAGCTTCAAAAAAGACATGCAAAGTGGTTGGAATTTATTGAGATGTTTCCATATGTAATAAGGTATAAAAATGGTAAGGACAATATAGTTGCTGATGCTTTGTCAAGGAGGTATGTTTTACTTACTTCTTTATAAGCAAAATTGTTAGGTTTTGAACAAATTAAAGGTTTGTATGAAAGTGATCCTGATTTTAAACAAATTTGGGATTCTTGTTCTAAACGATCTTGTGAGAAATTTTATAGGTATGAAGGATTTTTGTTCAAGAGGAACCAACTGTGTGTACCAGTCAATTCTTTAAGAGAATTGTTGATTAAGGAGACCCATGGAGGCGGTTTGATGGGACACTTTGGAGTACAGAAGACACTGGACATCCTGGCCGAGCACTTTTTCTGGCCGAGCATGAAGAAGGACGTCTGAGCTGAGAGTGAAAGGTGCATAACATGTAAGCAAGCTAAGTCAAAATTAAATCCACATGGGTTTTATACACCTTTGACTGTTCCTGAGCACCCTTGGACAAATATTTCCATGGACTTTGTGATCGGTTTGCCAAAAACTCAAAGTGGTAAGGATAGTATTTTTGTTGTTGTTGATCGGTTTAGTAAAATGGCACACCTTATTGCGTGTTCAAAGACAAATGATGCAACACAAATTGCTGACCTATTCTTTAAAGAATTTGTTCGATTGCATGGTTTACCAAGGATAATTGTGAGTGATAGGGACGTTAAATTCCTAAGTCATTTTTGGAGGACTTTATGGAATAAATTGGGAACAAAGCTTCTATTTTCTACTGTTGCACATCCTCAAACGGATGGACAAACTGAAGCAGTAAATAGAACACTTTCAACCTTATTATATTCTATCATTGGCAAGAATCTAAAGCAATGGGAAAAATGTTTGCCACATGTTGAGTTTGCATATAACCGGACGGTACACTATACTACTTCTTTTTCACCCTTTGAGGTTGTATATGGTTTTAATCCACTAAATCCTTTGGATATTTTGCCATTACCTATTTCTAAATTTTTCAGCTTAGATGGTAAAAGGAAAGCAGGTTATGTTAGGGAGTTACATGCAAAGGTCTGAGCTAATATTGAAAGGAAAAATGAGCAGTATGCAAAACAAGCCAATAAAGGGAGGAGGAAGGTAATATTTGAACCAGGCGACTGGGTTTGAATTCACATGAGGAAAGAGAGGTTTATATCTCAAAGGAAGAACAAACTTCAACCAAGAGGAGATGGTCCATTCCAAGTTCTAGAGAGGATCAATGACAATGCATACAAGATAGATCTTCCAAGTGAATATGGTAATGTTAGTGCAACATTCAATGTAACTGATTTATCCTTATTTGATGTAGGTGATGAATCAGATTCGAGGACGAATCTTTTCAAAGAAGGGGGGGAATGACACGATCCTATCCGACCTCAACCAAGATGCCTCAGATGCATTGCAAGGGATTGAAGATCCAATGACCGGGGCCAGATCTGAGCGGTTAAAGAGAGCTTTGCAACTCTTGATCACTGAGGTCCAAAGGAAAGTAGACCACCAAGAAGAAGAAGAACCAAAAAAGTGGTTTAACTTAGCTCGGATTGAAGTACAAGAGTGTTATCCAATCTGACAATCGGTTATGTCTGTTATCCGAATCTTAGGAGAGCCTATTTCGGGAAAGTGTATCTAATCAAATCATAACTGATTTATTTAGGATAAAATCTGTTAGGAATCAATATCATGATCTCTTAGGATTATATTTACATCTTTTAGGATTATATTTTATCTTATCTAGAATTAAATCTATTTAATTTAGGATTGTATCTTTTAGATAGTTTATTTTAGGAAATTCCTTTGCTATATATTAGCATTGAGAATCAGTTTGTAGACAGTTTTTTTATCAATAAAATTTGAGCTTTCTCATTGTGAGAGCTTATCCTTTGTTCTTGGATTAAAGAACTACTTGATAACTTAGGTTCTACCAGCAGGTCTTGGTTAGGGTCTAATTGCTTATATCTTGATAACTTTGGTGCTTCCGGCAGGTCACAGATTGTGTCAAGTTCCTATCTTTGATAGCTTTGGTGCTTCTAGCAGGTCTTGGATTGTGTCAAGCTCCTTACAGTTATTTACAGTTATTTTTTGTTAATTGGTCTTTAAGACGTTCCTATCTTTACGCTTCCGGTTCGTATCACATTCCCTCTGCTCCAGTTTCTCCTACTTGTCCTAAGTGTGGCAGGGGCCACAGAGGTGAGTGCTTGGTGGGTTAGCATAAGTGTTTCTACTATCGTGAGGAAGGTCATATGTCTAAGGAGTGCCCGAAGAGGAAGCGAGACACGCTTAAACCGCAAGCTACTGGAAGGGTCTTTACCCTCAGCGGGGAGGAGGCGACTAAGGCTGACAATCTGATGCGAGGTACATGTACTTTAAATGAAACTCTCTTAATGGTACTGTATGATTCTTGGGCGACCCGCTCCTTCATTTCTTATGATTGTGTGAAAAGATTGAATTTGCATGTCACTCCACTACCTTTTCAATTAAATGTCCTTACCCCGGCGAATGAGGCAATTTCCACCTCTTCGGTATGTCTTGAGTGTCATATTATTATTCAAGGGAGGACCTTCGAGGTCAATTTGATTTGTTTGCCATTAACTGGTATTGATATCATTCTGGGTATGAATTGGTTATCCTGTAATCAGGTTATGTTGGATTGTTGTAATAAGGAAGTTGTTTTTCCGATTCTTCCTCTTCCTCCGAGGGAGAAACCATCATACTTATTGTCTTGTACCAGTCAAATTTCTGAATGCTTGACTGATGGGAGTTGTTGTTTTATATTGTTACTCTCCTCTGCTGTAGAGTCAAAACCTGACCTGAGTAGCATAGCCACGGTTAGGGAGTATCAGGATGTTTTCCCTAGTGAGGTTACCACTTTGCCTCCGGACCGAGAGATTGAGTTTTCCATAGACCTTGTGTCGGGCACATGGCCTATTTCTAAGGCTCCTTATATAATGTCACCCTTAGAGATGAGTGAACTCAAGAAACAATTGGAAGAGTTGATAGAGAAGCAGTTTATTAGACCCAGTGTATCCCCTTTGGGGAGCACCAATGTTTCTTGTTAGAAAGAAAAATGGTAGCATGAGATTGTGTGTAGATTATAGGAAACTGAACAAGGTCACGATTAAAAATAAATACCCTTTACCTAGAATAGATGACCTCTTGGACCAACTTAGGGGAGCATCGGTTTTTCTAAGATAGATTTAAGGTCAGGGTACCATCAGGACTAGGTATGGGCATTACGAGTATTTGGTGATGCCATTTGGTTTGACCAATGCTCCGAATGTATTCATGGAATACATGAATCGGATTTTCAGGCCCTTTTTAGACAAGTTTGTCGTTGTGTTCATCGACGACATTCTTATCTATTCTCAGACCTTAGAGGAGCATAAACAACACCTTAGGGTAGTTTTAGGAGTGTTGAGGGAGAAGAGGCTTTTTGCTAATCCCAAGAAGTGCGAGTTCTGGCTGGATAGGGTTCACTTATTGGGACACATCATCTCCAGGGAGGGTGTGTCAGTTGACCCCAGTAAGATAGAAGCTGTGATTGGCTAGAAAAGACCCACGTCAGTCACAGAGGTAAGGAGCTTTTTAGGTTTAGCCGGTTATTACCGGAGATTCATCAATAGATTTTCCCAATTGGTTTTACCTCTCACCCGGCTGACCCGAAAGGGGCATGCTTTTGTTTGGGGTGAGAAGTGTGAGAAGAGTTTTGTGAAACTCAAGGAGAAACTGACCACCACTCCGGTACTGGTGTTGCCGGATCTGGCTAGACCTTTTGAAGTGTATAGTGATGCGTCAGGTAAGGGTTTGGGTTGTGTCTTAATGCAGGACGGGAAAGTGGTAGCCTATGCCTCTAGACAACTTAGACCCCATGAGGAAAATTACCCCACCCATGATTTAGAGTTGGCTGCAGTAGTATTTGCCCTTAAAGTGTGGAGGCACTACCTGTATGGAGTGCGGTTTTAGGTTTTTAGTGATCACAAGAGCTTGAAGTACCTCTTTGATCAAAAGGACTTCAATATGAGGCAGAGGAGGTGGATGTAGTTTTTGAAAGACTATGACTTTGAGCTGAGATATCACCCGGGCAAGGCTAATGTAGTGGCTGATGCCTTGAGTAGGAAGTCCCTACATGCATCATCCATGATGGTGCATGAGCTGGAGTTGATAGAAGAATTTAGGAACTTGAAGCTTGAGGTGAGTTTGGAGGGAGGTAGTATGAGGCTCTTTAGACTTGAGGTAACTAATGAGTTGAGGGGTAGGATTAAGGAGGCACAGGCCTTAGACTTGGAGCTCCAGTCCCGAAAGGGGCAAACAGGGTTTTCTAAGTCGAGAAATGGGATGATTCTCTTCCAAGGGAGAGTCTGTGTCCCTAAGGGGGTAGCCTAAAAGAGGAGATTCTAGAGGAAGCTCATAGGAGCAAGTTCACGGTACATCCAGGTATCACCAAGATGTACCAAGACTTGAAAAGCATGTTTTGGTGGGACGGAATGAAGAAGGAGGTAGCTGAGTTTGTTTCTAGGTGCCTTATATGTCAGCAGGTCAAAATAGAACACCAGAAACCCTCAGGTACACTTCGAACCTTAGAGATTACTGAATGGAAGTGGGAGGCGGGGCTACCTAGGGTCCCAGCAGGCTTTGATTCCATTTGGGTTATAGTAGACCGGCTAACCAAGTCAGCTCATTTCCTACCTATCAGGGAAATCTATCCTTTGACCAAGTTAGCAGACCTGTACATCAGGGAGATTGTGAGGCTCCATGGTGTGCCCTCCAGTATAGTGTCTGACAGGGATCCCAGGTTCACCTCTAGGTTTTGGAACGCTTTACACCAGGCCTTCGGTACTAGACTCAAGTTTAGCACCGCTTACCATCCTCAGACTGATGGACAGTCTAAGAGAACCGTCCATACCCTAGAGGACATGCTTAGGTCTTGTGTATTAGAAGAGAAGGGTAATTGGGATAGGTACTTGCCACTGATAGAATTTTCTTACAATAATAGTTTTCACAGCAGCATAGGTATGGCTCCCTATGAGGCACTTTATGGTAGGAGATGTAGGTCACCCCTATGTTGGTGTGAAGTAGGTGAGAGAGGTCTTTTAGGTCCGGAGTTGGTGCAGGAGACCATTGATAGGATAAAGAGGATTAGGGAAAAACTGGTTACTACCCAAAACCGGCAGAAGAGTTATGCTGACAGGAGAAGGAGAGACCTAGAGTTTGAGGAGGGTGATCATGTGTTTTTAAGGGTTACTCCCATCACAAGCATTGGTAGGGATATTAAGGTTAAGAAACTCAATCCTCGTTTTGTTGGTCCTTTTCAAATCTTGCAAAGGATTGGTCCCCTTGCATACCGGATAGCCCTTCCACCCCACTTAGCCAACATTCATGATGTATTCCATGTTTCCCAACTCAGAAAATATGTCCATATCCCAACTAGGCCTGCACAGATTGTTGACCGAAGCGTCAAAACCCTGAGGAACAAGACCATTCCACTAGTGAAGGTGATTTGGGAAGGCCAGATACCTGAGGAGGCAACTTGGGAGAAAGAGAAGGAACTTTGCCATCAATTTCCAGAATTCTTCAACTAAGGTAAAAGGTTTGATGTATTCTTTGTTTGAGTCAATTTTGGGGACAAAATTGCTTAAGGGGGGTAAAATTGTAACATCCTGTTATTTCATAATAATGACTTATAAGAAAGGCAATTTACATGTAAAGGTCTTAGTATAATGTGAGGAATTAATTGGGTAAAAGATTAAAAGACTTAGACAAGAAAAACAAGTTTCAACATTCTCACTCAAGCCAGAATGGCTCGCTTGAGCGAGTTATGCAGTAAAAAGGGAGAAAATGCAATTCTGCATTTCTCGCTTAAGCGAGGATGGTCTCGCTCAAGCGAGAATCAGGGGAGTTTGGAGTGCTCTCTGGATGTTTTTCGCTCAAGCGAAATGGCTCTCGCTCAAGCGAGAATCGTCCAGAGAGGGGTCATTTTCTGGTCCATTCTCGCTTAAGCGAGCGTTTCTCGCTCAAGCGAGAATGAGAAAGGGAAGCTGATCTCAAGCATCTCTCTCAAGCGAAAATGGCTCGCTTGAGCGAGAATCCACTTACAGCTCCTATATGCTTCTGTTAGGGTTCATTTCGTTGATCATTCTTCATTCCTTTCACTTACACTTAGAGAGAGATGGAGAGATTCTAGAGAGAGGAAGCTTCATTGAAGATTCAAGGAAAGATTCCGGCCCTCAAGATCAAGGCTCCTTTGAGTTTCTCACCTCCCCAACATCCTTCTCTTCGCATTTTCACCACCAACTTCAAGGTGAGTGTAACCACACACTCACTTCTAGGTGGAATAGCTCTTGGATGATCCCATTCCTTCTTTCCTTTTCTTTTGCATGCATAATATTAATGATTATTGATTGTATATGATGATATTGTTTAATTCAAGTATGTTTCATGTATAAAGATATGTTTGGGGTCCTTTGGCCCTTGGTAAAGGTTAAGGTCTTTATGGCCTTGGGAATGGTTTTAGGTAAGGTCTACCGGCCTTCAGGGACGACGGTTCCTGTTAGTCTGAGCTTAGTCTAGCCTAAGGAAAAGGTTAAATTCATGGTGCAGAATTAGGTTTATGATGATTGTTATGATTATTGAAGTTATCATGATTATGTTTAATGAATCATTTGTTTTGTTCCTTTTAATTATGACATGTGTTGTTGCTCATTGATATGTTTGCACCTTGTTACCTCACTGGGACGTTAGTCTCACCCCACGCTGTGGGAATTTATATTTCAGATGTGCAGGGACCTACACCGGGTCATAGGAGCCAGTAGAAGAAAGTGGTCGTGTTATGGATTTACTATATTTTGTATAGAACCATGTAAATATTACTTTTGGATATAGATATGCTTGGGGTGTATTTTGAGTAGGATATAGTAGTACATGTGTACCTTTTAGACTGACTATGTTATACCGGATGCATGTATAACTATATCCTATGTCTTTTATATTTTGGATGTACTCGAGCTACGATGTAAACTCTTGTATATATATATATATACATATATATATATATATGTGTGTAAAGTAGTATCTTTTATTTCAGTGGATATACCGCTTATGTGTTTGTTGGGCTATGTAAGTTGTTATCTCTTTAGTTACCGATATTGAAATGGACGAAATAATTTTCAGATTTTTGGAAATAGTGCTTCCAACAAGCATAATTTCTAAAATAGAAATTAGGACGTTACACATCAGGTCAAACTGATGAAACTTCCGGAACCAACATCAGGAGAAAAGGGAAAGACCTGGAAAACCATCAGGTCAAATGATAAAACTCCCGGAAAGAACATCAGGAGGAAAGGGAAAGACCTGGAAAATCCTCAGGTCAAACTGATGAAACTGAAAGAGACTAGGTGTCACAATACCTAGCGGGCTTCACAATACCCTAAAAGAAAAGAAACTAGGCTTCATAATACCTAGCGGGCTTCACAATACCCTAGAGGAAAAGAACTAGGCATCACAATACCTAGTGGGCTTCACAATACCCTAAAAGGAAAAGAACTAGGCTTCACAATACCTAGCGGGCCTCACAATACCCTAAAAAGAAACTAGGCTTCACAATACCCTAAAAGGAAAAGAACTAGGCATCACAATACCTAGTGGGCCTCACATCGCCTAAAAATGATAACTAGGCAACTCAACAAAGATTAGGACAATGCCCACAAGTTGGTGCAAAATACTTGCAAGAAATGATGTTGGAAATTTTGACAACAATTTTGGATTTCAAAACTTGATTTTTCCATAAAAGCTTGGCATGAATTTCAAATCAAATGTGAAAATTTCCAGGAGAAACAACATTCCCAAAAATGATACGAATTTTCTTTTCACCATTGAGTCAGAATACTCATTCAATTGCATATGGATAAAGGGTGGTATTATGGTGTAAGGGGAAAGCAAAGAATTTTTTCAAGGTTTTTGAGGTCAAAGGGAAGGAGCATGGGAATGGCAAGTAATTTTCCGCTCTAATATGGAAGTAAGAGTGCAATATGGATCTAGCCCCCAAGTTAGGTATCAATGAGAAACAACTACTTGATTTTTCAAAGTGATGAAAACTTGTTGATTTCTCATGAAGAAGAATGATGAGGCCCCAAGTTAAAATTTAGACATTGATCACACTCAAATTTTCTTTTGATGATTCTTGTCTCAAATGCTCAGTGAACAAATTTAACATTTGCTTCCATCAATAGAATGCCACAAGTGCACTTTTCCTTCAAAGGTTCTTTTTTGTATTTTTCTCCTTTTTCTTCTTTTTTTTCCTTCTTCTTTCTTTTTTTTAGGAGTGAAATGTACAAGCAAATGAAAATTAATCGAGTTGCTTGTCTCGAAATTAAAGATTAAGAAAATAAAAGCAATCAATCTCTGATCAGGATAAACTTTATTGGGCTTGTAACGTGGCCAGGGGCTAAATGGTTATGAAAGAAAATGATATTAAAGGCTCAAATGAGTGTTTAAGGTTCATTGGGACAAATGATCTGTTGCACAATGATACATTTTGAAGCAGGTAACTCAATTAAAGCGTTGTTCTCAACGTTTCCATTTTCACTTCCTTCAAATTTTCAATCTTTCATTTCTTTCTTTCATTTCTCAATCACTTTCATCTTTCTTTTTATCTTCATTCTTTCATATTTTCAACTCTTTTTTTCTTTTTGAATGAATAATTTGTGAAAATAGAATACAACTTGTACGAGTAACATCACAAATAATTCATGAGACTTAGATGAACACATTGTAGCAGCCCCCAGTGTGAAGGTAATCCTTGTCCAGGGTTAATTGAAGAAAAAAAATCTTTTTTAGGCTCAAAGTGGGTAGCAAGGGATATTATTCAATTGTTGGATAAAGAAACAAGGCCAAACTTCATTTCAAATCTTGATTGCTTACTTTCAAAAAGTTTAATTTAGAGACAAAGTTTCATGAAAGATGCATTTACTCATTTTTCACTCCTTTTCATATTTCTTTTTTTTATTATTTTTCATTTTTTTTCTTTCTTTTTTTCTTTTTTTTGAAGGAAAGTGACACTTATTAGACAATGAGACAAGTTGAGTTCTTCGTGTAAGTAAGATGTAGCCAAAATAGCATGGTCAAACTTTCTTTTGTTCTTCTTATCCTCCTTAACAAACCATCATCTTCATGAAAGGATCTTCAAAAAAGATTTGTATTCACAATGATACTTGAAAGGGCTTGATTAAGGGAAAGAGCCATCAAACGAGGGTACAGGGTAAGTGAATTTGACAAGTGGGTACAAAACCCCATGGTGACATTGAGAAGAGTGGTGGCATAATTATTTGGGCACTGGAAAGTTGTTGAGAATTGGTGTAAAGTTAGGCTTCTTGAAGTGTTATGACCCAATGGTGAGAATTTGAAGCTTGCAGACAAATGTATTTGGGAAATGTTATTTTGAAACCTGAATATTTTCACTTTGCTTTGTCATTTTCAGTTTTCAATTTTGAAAGATGCAACAGGAGGATGCATGGAATCCAAGCTGAGGAGAAACAAGAAGTGAAAATCACAAATGGAAATATTTTTTTTTTCATTTTTTTAATGCAAAAGAATGAGAATAGATGGTTAAAATTTTGTACAAAGAAAAGTGGGGACAAAACATTTAAAGAATGAGGAGATGAATGATCTTATTTTTCCTAAAAGGCGGGTCCTAGGCTTAGATAATTTCATGGTCAGAAAAACCCCTAATTAGGTTGGAAGCTATAGTCAACTACAAGCGCACAAATTTAGGGACAAATCTAGACCTCTAGAAATTATGGTTCCCAGATTGCCCTTATCACATTGACAAGGACCCAGCTCGTGAATCAGTCATACGTAGGGATAATCCCTCTCAATATAACAAATCCAGGATACCGGTAACAATCTGAGTGGTGAGTCAACTAATGTCACGTGGGCATCAAGCCCATCAAAACATTTGTTGAAACACCTCCTATGCCTTAGCCTGCACGAGCTCAGGTATAGAGCCAAAGTTGTGCGAGGAGACTGACAGTGAAGAGCCTACTTAGAGCATAGAAACCTACAAAACTACCCCACCTACAAGAGAGACAGATAACAAATATGTACACAAATAATAGTCTTCTAACCTAAGGTTGAAGAAGAATATTTACAACAGCAAAATATGTACAATGGAATTCACAAAGAGATAAGAAAAAGTATTTACAATAAGATATATACAACAAAAGGAAAGAGGGTATAACAAACATAAAAAGTTAACAATTTTGCACAATTAATTAATAGGCTTGACTCTCGAAGTCCCCAGTGGAGTCGCCAGCTGTCGCGACCGGGGTCGGCGAGCCCGTGAGCTAAAAATATTGAAAAATAAAATGCATTTTGGGGAGTCGCCACCAATTTATTTGGTTTGGGGAAATTGGAAAACCCAAAAATGATTGTAAATTGAAAAACTGATCTGCGAACAAGAGATCCAAATTCGGGAGTCGATTATGTGTAGGGAAGGTGTTAGCACCCTACAACATCCGTTAAAAACGGTTACCTTTAATTAATTGTACAAAATTCAATAACTTTGAAAATTATTTATTTTACCCTATTTTAAAAAATGATTATTTACATTCACATTCTTTAAATTAAAGAATGATGAGAAAAAATAATTTGCAGTCAATTGGACAAAAAATGTTAAAAAATTTATTTTGGCTCGACGGGGAAATCCCGCTCCTACGTATCCCCAGGTGCAATGGAGAAATTAAAGCCACGTAGCTCTAAAAATGTGTTTGAAAAGATTGGTTTTGATTTTGAAAGAAATTGATTTTTAATTTTGAAAAAAGAAAGAAAAATGTAAGAATTGATTTTGAAAATGTTTTGATTTAAAGAAAAAGGATTTACTTATATATTTTTTTTAGACAGAGTTGATGCTAGCAAATGGCTATACAATGAACCCTTGAAACTGTTCAAACGACGTTATTGATAGAAATGCTATTCAATAAACGTCACTTATTTTGAGAAAATTTATTTTGAAAAATGATTTGATTTTGCGCGCATTATTGAGTTATATACTCAATATTTTCTGATAACGTTATTGATAGAAATGCTATTCAATTAACGTCGTTTATTTTGAGAAAATTAATTTTGAAAAAAGATTTGATTTTGCACACATTATTGAGTTAGTAAACGACTATACTCAATATTCCCTTTTTTTAATGACGTTAAAGGATAGAAATGCTATTCCGTTAACGCAATTGATTTGATAAACGAACCCATTTAAAAAAATGTTTTCTTGTTTACAAACGGGCAGACTATTGAGCTAGTAAATGACTATACTCAACGGTTTCTTTTAATTTGGGTGACGTTAAAAGATAGAAATGCTATTCTATTAACGTCAAGGATAGAAAGGATAAATTAAATCAATTAATATTTACATGTACACATAATTAAAATTACAAATAATCAATTATTTACAAAGGAAGAGAATTAAACAAATATTTACATTTATAGAATGCAAATAAAATAAATAAAAATATCTACAAGAGACACAAGATGGTGGGTCAAAAGGACAAATTAAGAGAAAATAACAACAAATGGAATAAAAATAGAATTAAAACAACAAACACACATTAAAACAAAAGGGTTGGGCCTCAGCTGACATCATTGGCCCAAAACATGGATCAAATCTAAAAAAAGAACAATAGACATAAACAAAAAAACACATTCAGGGCCAAGCAAACCTCATCAGCCCAATTCGCTTAAAAATCTAGATGAGAAAATAAAAATTAAAAAAATGGATAATCTAGTGAAACCAAAAAAAGTCAGATTACTCACAAATGAATCCTCTTTTCTCTGCTAGGGTTTGCTCAATGGAAATAAAGCGGTGAGACCAAAAGGAGGCAGGCACCCATGAAGCCACAGCAACGGCAGCGCTGCCGCCTGCAAAAGGGGTGAACGGCGGGGGCGGTGACGGCGGCTGCGAGGAGGGGAACTGCGCTTCTGTGGCAGCGTGTTGGCTGGGCTCGTGAACAGAGGTGGCTGTACGGCGACAACGGCGAGTGGTGGCTTACGTCTGGGTTGCGCGCGGTGGTGTTGTGATGATGGTGGCTTGGTACGGGAGGAGTGGCAACAGCCGCGGCAAAGACAGGGGAAGGCGGCGCAGCCGCGCCGAAGACAGGAGTGGGAGAAACGAGCAGCACAGTCACTGCGGCTGAAATGGGGTGGTCGTTCCCCCTTCACCTCTCATTCTCTTTTGTTTCTTTACTGGTTATTATTTCCCTCTTTGATTGGTTAATTTGGTTGGGCTGAGGTGATGGAAATGGTGAGAACGGAGGAGTGGCGGTGAAGGGCAGTAATGGTTAATGGAGGGTGAGGCTATGAGAGTTCCATTGCCGGCACAGAGGTGAATAAGTGGTTGATGGCGGCTGCCATGGGAAGATCATGGTGGTGTCTTTGAAGATGATGATGTTTGTGTCTGGAGGCTGAGACTGATCTCTGTATTTTTAATGAATTCTGATCCCCCTTTAATTCTTTGTGTAATTGTGTATTTATATTTTTATATTCTTCTAAAACTCCCTCTGTATTTTTCTGAAACTGATCTCCCCCTATTTATGATTCTGACCCTATTTATATCCATCTACTTTCACTGCAAATTGCCCTATTTTATTGATTTTCTTTCCCTTTATCCTCTGCTGCCACCGCCCAAATTATGATGTTTCCTGCCATTGCGGCCCAGGACAGTGAGCAACTTGCAGCAGAAAAATGTGTAAATATTCAGCAAGCTTATGCTGCAAGCCCCCTTTTGTGCTTTGTTATTTTTGTTGAGGGACAAGCTTAGGCCAAACGGCCCAATCAGATCTCCTTCCCCCCTTTTTTTAAAGTGTAACAAATGGGCTCGACCCAAAAGATTTTTTTTTCTTAAAATTTGAACTTTTACAATTAATGGGCCCAAATTATCTGTTTTTTTTTAAGACAGAATTGAAGTTTATTATTGGCCAAATTAACACTTTTTTTGGTAAAATGTTTAATTAACTATTTAATTAATTAACCACTAATAGTTAATTAACCAACTAATTAATTAATTCATTTTAATTTTTTAATTTTAACTTCTTTTTTAATTTTTGGCTAACGCGAAAATGAAGGGATAAAAACACACGAAGGAAATGAAGACACCGGACAAAATTGGGTGCTGACAGTAATAGATTGGTAAAAAGGGAATAAGGAATAAGGGGAAAAATTGAGTTAGAATAGGTAAAAGAGAGAGAAATCGGAATTCTAATTTCTGATATTCTCACTCAAGCGAGAATGGCTCGCTTGAGTGAGTATATCAGTAAAAGTTGCAAAATTTTCTTCTGGTTTTCTAGCTTGAGTGAGGAGGCTCTCGCTCAAGCGAGAAAAGGGGAGCCAGTTGGGTGCTCTCTGGAAGATTATCTCTTGAGCGAGAAGGGTCTCGCTCAAGCGAAATTCAACCAGAGAAAGGGTGCTCTCTAGAAGAATTTCGCTCAAGCGAGAAGGGTCTCGCTCAAGCGAAATTCATCCAGAGAGGGGAATGCTCTCTGGAACATTCTTGCTCAAGCAAGAACACGAAAAGTGAGAATTCCCAGCCCTTTCGCTCAAGCGAGAATATGCGTGGCAATCTTAAAAGCATTAATTAGGGCACAGACTCATTTACTTCTTTTCTTCTCCCCTTCGTCTTAGAGTGAGAAAGAGAAATTCTAGAGAGAGGAAGGCACCTTGGGAGCTAGAGGAAGCCTGAGGCAACTAAGGATCTTCAACTCCACCCTTCTCCTACCTCATTTCCCTTTCCTTGGAGCTCCTTTGAGGTGAGTATAACTCATACACCCACCTCCATCTTTGTTAATCTCTTGGATGAGCCCTAATTCCTTCCTATCCCTTTCTTTAGCTTTGCTTGTTCTTGTTTGTTTATTGGTTGTTCTTCATATGGTTTTGATTACATGTTGTGAATTGTGGTATAAATTAGGGCTTGTATGTTAGGGCTTGACTAAACTACTTAATGTTTGATTATTCATGGTACACTGGCACACTGTTAGCATTATTAGCATGTACTTTGAAAGTTGAAAATGAATTTTGGCCTATGGCCACCAAACCCTAATTAATCAAGCTTGACTTCAGTCCAGAATAAGACTAAAATGAGTTTGGCTTCGACCCAGAGTATTTGGCTTTGGCCTAGATTATGAGTATTGGCTTCGGCCCAGAGCTGTGTATGAAAACTTGACTTCGGTCCAGAATAAGTGGCGGGTATTAGTCCCAAAGGGAGACGTTCCTTGTAGTATGAGCTCAGGTCTAGCCTTAGAATTAGTGAAAAGACCCCGTTTACCGGGAAAAGCATGTTATGAGTATTCAGATGTTGAGTTGAGAATGGTTATATCATTTGTCATGTGTTTGATTGACTGTTGCATAGCATATGTCGGCCCAGAGCTGTGTATGAAAACTTGACTTCGATCCAGAATAAGTGGCGGGTATTAGTCCCCAAGGGAGACGTTCCTTGTAGTATGAGCTCAGGTCTAGCCTTAGAATTAGTGAAAAGACCCTGTTTACCGGGAAAAGCATGTTATGAGTATTCAGATGTTGAGTTGAGAATGGTTATATCATTTGTCATGTGTTTGATTGACTGTTGCATAGCATATGCCTATTTTCCCTACACTGCATGAGCATAATTATATTCATTGAGATATCTGTCTCACCACACGTTTTGCAGGAGCTTAGTTTTTGTTGTATTCAGATACTTATGTATTTAGTGGTTTATTCTGAGGATTAGAATTATATTTGTATTATTTTGGGGATATGACTGTACATGTGCAGTCTTCGGGCCATTCTATTTTGTTTAGGGCACATATATGGCGGTATCCCAATGGATGTTTACAAATTATGTGTATTTAAGCCCTTGAGGCGTATATGTATTCAGTCATGGTTTCCATATATTGCTTGAGCATTTGTTGGACGCTTAACATTATATGGTTTTGTAATGCAATATTTAAAATGGCATGAAATAATTTCAAAAATTTGGGAATTTTCATTCCAACGAGCTTAATTCTTGAATTTAGAAATTAGGACGTTACAAGGTGTTTGGATGTTTGTGTTATGCATCAACACTCCCTTCTCAGACTTCCATACAAATATACTCCTACTTTGTTTGTTGGTTACACCAAAAGGTACAAAGGTTACAGACTTTATGATTTGACACGAATATTTTCTTCATTTCCCGAGATGTCAAGATTCATGAACCATATTTCTTTTTCACATTTCACACAATAACATTTCTTCCTATGATCCTTTTTCTCAAATACCTCTTACCTATTGAAGGAGCTGATGTGGTTCTTGTAAGAGTGGTTACACTCTCTTGGCCCAATCCTTGCTGACCTCTTTGTCCCATGTATTTCTTTTACCCACAACCACTCTTTAATAACCTTCACAGAGGACACCTCTACCCTTCCTACACCCACCATATTTCATCAATTCTGCTAATTACTTCACATTGATTGCCTCACTCCACCTATTGTCCTTCCAAAATACAAATGCAGAAACCATTTTACCCAACCCCACAACTACCACTAACCCTTCTTCTCAAATTCCTTCCCTTCATCTAGAAGTTTAAACACTTCTGCTATCCTACCTAGGTGTTTTCCCACCCCCTCATGGCCTACCCCCTCCTAGACCCTATGGCCACCATATTCCCCATCTTCCTAACACCAAACCTGTCAATGTCAAACCCTACCATTACCCACACTCCTAAAAAGAGGCCATGGCCTCCATCGTACAAGAAATGTTATAGGAAGGAATCATTGTTCCCAGAAACAACCCATTTTCCTCTTTGGTTTTGTTGGTTTGAAAAAAAGATGGTACATGGCATTTTTGTGTTGACTATCGTGCTCTAAATGTTGTGACAGTCAAGGATCGATTTTCTATCTTTACCATTGATGAATTACTAGACGGATTGGGGTCAGCCTTTGTCTTCACAAAGATTGACCTGCGCTCAGGCTACCACCAAATCATATGGTATTAGAAGACACTCATAAGAATGCTTTCAGAACCTCAGATGGTCACTATGAATTCCTAGTAATGTCATTTGGTCTCACTAATGCCCCATCTACATTTCAATCAACCATGAATGATTTACTGCGTCCCTACCTAAGGTGGTTTGTTTTAGTTTTCTTTGATGAAATGCTTATTTACAGTAATAGTTTGGCATATCATTTAGTCCACTTATGCATCATTTTGGATTTACTTTCTACTAACCAATTTGTTGCTAAGTTATCTAAATGTGTCTTTGCTGCTAATATTGTTAATTACTCGGGTCATGTTATACATGTTTATGGAGTTTCCCCAAACCTAAAAAAGTGCAAGTTATCCTATACTAGCCCTAGACACGTTCTCTCACGATACTCGAGGGATTTTCGAGCCTCACCAGGTTCTACAGGCGATTTGTTCGCCACTACGCCACTATGGCAATTCCTCTAAGATCTTTTGCGTTCAACTAAATTTACTTGGAATGTAGAGGTTATGCAAGCCTTTACAAAATTAAAGAAAAAGATAACTTTCATCCCTGTCCTTGCCCTTCCTGATTTTTCCAAGACCTTTGTGATTGAGACAGATGCATCTGTTATTGCAATTGGTGTTGTTCTCTCGCAGAATGCGCATCCCATAGCCTCCTTCAGCAAGAAGCTTGGTCCTAAAATGCAAGCAGCCTCAGTTTACATCAAGGAAATGTATGTTGTTAAAGAAGCGGTGAAGAAGTGGTGTCAATACTTGATTAAGAATCATTTTCATATTTTTACTGATCAAAAGAGTCTAAACAATCTGCACTCACAAACATACAAAACACCAGAACAGCAGAAATGGGCCACAAAGTTACAAGGATTTCATTTTGATATTTTTTACAAACATGGCAGAAATAATTTGGTAGTAGATGCACTCTCACGGAATTTAACTGATGAAGGACTCCTCTTTTCACTGGTGTCATCCCTAATTCCTTCCATTATGACCGGGCTTTAGGAATACTACAACTCAGATAAAGAGGGACAAAATTTAGTATAGAAGAGCATCAATTATAGTAAGATGAATGAGTTCTTTCATTTTTCAAGAGGGCTACTTTACTTTAAAGAAAGTTTGTATGTACCTAATTTCTCTAAACTACGCCATGCTCTGCTTCGCAAGTTCCATCCTTCTCTGATTGTTGGTCTTTCAGGACTCAAACCAATAATTGGCTGACTCGCAACTTCCTTCTACTGGCCTGGCCAATACAGAGACGCAAAAATTTTCATTAGGAACTGTCCAGAGTGCCAGCGGAATAAATATTTGCATCAAATGAAAAGTGGACTACTTCAACCATTGCTAATTCCGACTCATGTATAGAAGAACTTACCATGGACTTCATCACTCACCTCCCAAACTCCTTTGGGCACACAACAATCTGGGTAATTTGTGATCGTTTGATCAAGTTTGTGCATTTTTTTACTCTAACCACCAAGTACACCGCCCAGGACTTAGTTGCAAGTTTATCAGTAGAGATATGACGCTTCATGGCATTCCAAAGTCTATTGTTTCTGACAGAGATCCTCTCTTTCTAAGTATGTTTTCGCGTGAACTTTTTCGTCTCCAAGGCACCACATTGAAATACAATTCGTCTTATCATCTCCAGAAATATATGGGCAATCAGAGGTTACAACTTGTAGTTTGGAAGCTTACATGTGATGTTTCACGAGTTACCATCCTCGTATTTGGTACAAATTCTTACACCTTGCTGAGTTTTGGCATAACTCAACCCTTCACTCTTCCATATGTATATCACAGTTCCAAGCTCTCTACGGTAGACCTCCACCAGCAATCCCTGATTATGTCCTTGGCCCCTCTGTAATCAGTTCTTTGGACAACACCCTTCAACAGTGGCACAAGATTCTACGAACACTTTGGGAGAACCCCAAACGCCATCGCCAAAGCATGGAAGGCCAGGTCAATAAGAACAGAAGAGATGTTAGCTTTGCTGTTGGAGACTGGGTCCTCCTTCGTCTCCAACCCTATCGTCAAAACTCTATGCACAAACTCTTCTCTCAGAAGATTTCAAAGAAATATTTTTGGCCCTTCTCTATAAATCGTTGCATTGGTACAGTTGCATCTGAGCTAAACCTCCCCTGGTTCGAGGATTCATCTGGTAGTCCATGTGTCCCTCTTACGTCTATACTATGGTGGAGATCCTCAGAGCCATTTCACTCCATTACCCTCTTAGATCAGAGACTGTGTTTTGGAAGAGAACCCAAACTCAGTTTCACTCCCTCAAACTAAAGAAACTGAAGTATATAATGTCTCTGAGTACAAGAACTCAAGCTTTTCTTCAAATGGCTTATTTTCTCAACTATTAGATTAACTTGATGCGCAAAAGTAATCTACAGTGTAATCCAATCCATTGATTCAAATTTTAGAGGAAGTGTAAAAAAGGGGGGGGGGCCCAAAACACATTGCAATTGACCCACTTAAGATGCATGGTAAAACGTTACTCGTTCATCCATAAGCGACATTAGTAAAGTCACACATACGCCAGCCCCCCTCGTCGTTAGATCTTCAAAGGTCATCTCAAGACCAACCATAACCTTTAGATGTGGATAGTTGTCCACCTACAACGCCTGCACGTTCGGTCTCCAACACGATGCCTTTTCCTTCACCCAAGGCACCCAACGCACTTCATCCGCAACAGATGGATCTCTGCCCATCTCCTGCAGCTTCATCTGGACCATCCAAGCTTGCACACTCAGTCTCCAATGTGCCACCTTTTTCAATCCCCAAGGCGCACAACACCCACGCGTCCCAACCGCTAGATTCCTGCCCACTCCCTGTAGCTCATTAATGTTGATTAATATTGTTAACAATTTGAAATGTAAAAGTGACTTACTAATTTTAGAAGTTTTATTGAAAGGAATTTGCCTTTTTATCCTCCCTTTAGAGTTCAAAGAATGATTTCATTATCTTACTTTTATATATAATAATGTAAGGCCCAAGAATCCCCTTGAGATATTTTCATAATGACAAACTCTCAAAATACACTTCATATAACTTTGAATAAATGCATACTAATCATTGCAATTGAGATTGTCTTAGAAAGAACGGAAAAAGCTGAATAGAAGAATCTGTTGAGAAAAAGCAACCATCAGAAGATAGACACAAGTACCAAATACACACTCTCAAAAGAAACAGTTTCAAGAAAATCATTTGAGCAGAATATATTAGAGGTGATTGCAAAAAATTAAAAAGGTCACAATTCAACCCCCATTTTTGTGACTGCAATATTTACTTCAAATAAAGATAAAAATAAAGATTACTCAATATGAGCATAATTATTTAAATAAAAATATGAGTGTAAATGTGTAGTTAATGCTAATTTTTAGACAAATAGATACAATTATTCATATTTTATTTCTTATCTTTTTACTCATTTGTAATTTTATCCAATTTCTTTCATATCTATTGTAAATTATGTAACTTGGTCTCATTATGTAAGTCTTCGAAAATTACATTAAATCTCAATTAGAGTCGAGTCATCAAAGTCTTACCAAGAAGCACCAAATTTCTTATCACTTCATATTGGTGTTTAAAAACATTTATTATATATGGGTGGAGATTAAGTTGCTCCACAAGTAACTTTTTTTGGTAAATTATCACTCTGCTTAATACTATTTCTGGTCCTAAAATAAAAGAATCTTTTAACCACTTCACAAAGATTAAGGAAGTTGGTTAATTTAGTTTATCACAATAAATTTGTCATGAATGCGTATTATCTTTACAAAATTACCCTTGAATTTATTGAGATCCATTATCTTTCTCTTTTCACTTAATTACTTCATTGTGTCATTCTCTATCTATTAATTAATTATTCATCTATCCCCACTAATGAGGTATTTTTGTCAAAAAAAAAAAAATTAATGCAAGGGAAACTGTATCTTCTTTCTCAAAACAGAATGTCGCAACTTCTTAAGACCATCCCAAACATATATCAAATATCAAATTGCTCCAAACAAAGTTACAAATCCAAAAACGTCAATACATCATTTTATTTTTCATTTGTTATACAATCACAAAGAGGGAAATTATAGGAAAGTATGTGAGAAATATACATCTCGGCATGATGAGAAATGTTTCCATTTACTGTTTTGGGCTTTAGCATTTGTATACCGCCATTGAATTGATCGATTATCAAGCAAATGAAACTGATGAACAGAGTTTCTATTTCCAAAAACAATGGGTGGTGAATTAAGCATAGTACTTTATTTACTCTTGAAGATATCAAAATCCATTGTTAGAAAATTTTCCACTCCTTTTATCTTGTTAGGTTTTGCTAATATTTCTTTGTTACAGCGTCGTTGCTGCCAACTCTTTCTCGCTCTCATTCGGTTTTTTCTCTTTCTAGAATCTATTTTTGGCTCCTTAAACAAAAAATAACATTAACTAATTTTACATGGACCAAAAATATATTTTATTTTATTTTTAACAAATAAATAACATATTTTAAAAGTTAATGAATGTTCATTTAATCAAAAAAATAATAACAATGAATTGAATTAGTAATAAAATGCATCATACCATGTTGTATAATTTCATATGATCTTATATAGATGATAAATAATATTAATATTTTGGCATAAAAAATAATAAAATAGAGAAATTATTACAACTATTTGTATTAATCTCATTTTTATAAAAACTATAAAATTATAAAAATAGAAATATCCACATGTCTAAATCTTAGCTATCCAAATTCATTATTATTTTCAAGATAGTGAATGTACTATTTGTAATATTCTTGATTTTATTTTGGCTCTAGAAAAACGAGGGTTAGAAGTATTCAATAAAAGTTTTCATTGTTGATATTATCATATTGAATATAATAGTGAAAAATATTACAAAAAAAAATGATCCATTTTAGCTTCTTTTTCTTTAAATATATTCGGACTATATAAATTCATATATAATAAACTAATAACAAGCAAAACTAATGAATATTGAAGAATTTAAATAATTTTTTTTATTAGTGACTTGCATCATCAACACATGATTATCTCCATCATCCTACCATAGTCATGCAGCACACAATAAAGTCCCACATCGGCCACGTAGAGAAATGCTTTTCTAACAGATTGTTGATTCCTCATTCTGTTATGATTTTCCCCGCGTTCCTTATTATTCCCTTTTGTAATCTTCGATGATTTGATTCCTTTGTTTTCTTTTCTATTTTCTGGTAGAGAGTTTGGCTATATATAGCCTTGTAAAAGCTTGCTTCATCAGTATGAAATATATGAAAGAGTGATTTACAGCAAAAGCCTTTTCATCCTTCCTTTTTATGTTCCCATCTTTGTTATGGTATCAGAGCTCTTGAAGTTCAAGAGCTCTGTAGATTTCACTTTCAATGGCTTGAGGAGGAGGTAGCTCAGGTAACAATGGAGGTACTGGAAGTGGTGCTCCAGTTGATCCTCCACCTCTTGATCCTGCAATGAACCCTCTTAGTTATTATTATATCCATCCGGGAGAGCATCCCTCTACTCCACTAGTGACACCTTTACTCACAGTAAAGAACTACCATAGCTGGTCTAGAGCTATGAGAAGGTCATTAATCTCCAAAAATAAACTTAGATTTGTTGATGGTTCTCTGCCACCACCAACAACATTTGATCCTTCCTTTGAGGCTTGGGAGAGATGCAACAACCTTATCATGTCTTGGATTCTCAACTTAGTGGATACCATTCTCTCTCAAAGTATAGAATATGTGGATGTAGCAGCAACAACTTGGAAATTGCTTAAGGATAGATTCTCACAAGGAGACCGTGTGAGGATTTTTGAACTACAACAAGATTTGATGGCCATGAAGCAAGGTGCCAATTCTGTAGCTCATTATTTTACAAAGATGACTTCAATATGGGATGAACTGGAGAATTACAGACCTTTCCCTGATTGTGTGTGTCCAATGAAGTGCGTATGCGTGGCAAGTAAGAATAGAAGGCTTTTTCGAGAAGAAGATTGCATCATGAAGTTTCTAAGTGGGTTGAATGAGGAATTTGATGTTGTGAGAACATAGATTTTGATGATGGAACCTTTCCCTGATGTGAACAAAGCACTGTCATTAGTTCTGCAGCATGAGAGGAGGACTGGAAATCCAAACAATGATGAAGAGCAAGCATTTGTTAATGCAGTGGAAGGCAAAAGGTATTCTAGAAAAGGAAGAGGAGGATTTACTTCACATGGACCAGGGTCTTTTAACAAAGGCTCAGACTATGTAGTTACTGTGGGAAGACAGGTCACATAGTGGAAACATGCTACAAAAAGCATGGCTATCCGAGCAATTTTAAGGAGAGAGGTTTTAATAGCATAAATAATGTTGTTTCTGCAGCTCCTGAAGCTAGCAGTGATGATGGGATATCCAACAATGGCACTGAAACCACTCAACATCAACCATTTTCTGCAGAGCAGGTTAAGGCTCTCATGGCTATGTTCCAATCTTCTAACTTAGCTGGTCCTTTAGGTAGTAATCAAGTTGCAGCATTAACCACTTCCCAAATTTCAAATCCTCAAAATCCTAATTCTACCTTTGATCCAGGTAAGTTTACTTCTTTGTTTTGCACAGTTAATGTCAATAAATCACATACCTGGATACTGGACTCAGGGGCTACTGATCATATATGTTCTATTAAATCTTTGTTTATCAACTTGGAGCCATTACCATGTCAATCTATGAGTGCAAAATTGCCAAATGAAAGCATTGTCAAAGCCACTCATTTTGGAAAAATCCGTTTAAACTCACACTTGACTTTGTCACATGTTTTGTATTTGCCCAATTTCTCATTAAATATTGTGTCTGTGTCAAAATTGATCAGTACCTTACACTGCAGTCTTGTCTTTTCTCCTAATGTTTGTTACATACAGGACATGAAGTCTTTGAGGATGATTGGTTCTGCTAGAGAAGTGGATGGATTGTATTTACTAACTGATAATCCTCACCAATCTGATTTCAACCTTTCCAAAGTCAATACCTCATCAGCATAGAATTCTCAATATTCTCCTAGTACATTGTGGCATTATAGGCTCGGGCATATTTCCCTTTCAAGAATGAACATGCTATCTAGTTTGTATTCATTTCTAAACAATTGTAATCAGAAACATATATGTGACATCTGTCATTTTTCCAAGCAAAGAAAGTTGCCCTTTTCAATTAGTAAAACCAAGGCAGAAAAGCCATTTGAAATATTGCATTTGGATGTGTGGGGACCCTATAGGGTTCAAACTGTTAATCATGAAAGATACTTCTTAACAATAGTGGATGATTACAGTAGGTACACATGGATAATTCTTTTGAAGCATAAGTCTCAAACTGAACAATGTTTAAGGAATTTTAATAAAATGATAGAAAGGCAATTCAATGCAAAAATTAAAATCATTAGAACAGATAATGGCACAAAATTTTTTATGCACTCTTTCTATCAATCAGAAGGCATTTTGCACCAAACCTCTTGTGTAGAAACACCTCAGCAAAATGCAAGGGTAGAGAGAAGGCATCAAACAATTCTGAATGTTGCAAGAGCTCTTCTTTTCCAAGGAAATTTACCAAAATTCTTTTGGGGTTTTGTTGTTTCTCATGCAGTCCATTTGATAAACAGAATGCCTTTAATTGTTCTAGGATCTAAATCACCCCATCAAATGTTGTATGGTGAATTGCCAGACCTTACTCATTTGAAGGTCTTTGGTTGCTTGTGTTACACCTTTAGTATTTCTTCATATAGGAAGAAATTTGATCCAAGAGCATACAAGAGTATTTTTCTTGGTTACGAACCAGGAACAAAGAGCTACATAGTTTATGATTTGAATACAAAACAGGTACATGTTTCTAGGCATATGGAATTTGTGGAACAAATTTTCCCTACCCTTTAAAGAATACAAAACCTGAGAATTTTTCAATGCCACAATGCATCCCTTGGTCACACAATACTTCATCACCAAATCTCTTCCAAGAAGAAGAACCACCTAAGGATCATTCTGAGCTTGATACATCCTCTTGGCCTTCAAACCATTCTGACCATGATACATCTCCTTTTCCTTCAGCTTCACCACAAACAGAAGCAGCAACACCACCTCAATCTGTGAGAAAATCCATCAGACACAAGACAAAGCCCAGGTACTTGGAAGATTATCAGTGTAATACATCCATTTCTTCTTAGGAGCCACATCCAGGTAATGTCTATCCAATTGAATCTTTCTTTTCTTATAAAAATTTGTCTTCCTCACATGCTGCATATAGTCTTTGTCTTTCCAATACCACAGAACCTATGTCCTTCTCTGAAGCTAGTAAGTATGATCATTGGAATAGAGCCATGGAAGCTGAAATCTCAGCTCTTGAACAAAATGGCACATGGAAGTTGGTTGATTTACCTCCTGGTGTTATTCCCATTGGCAATAAATGAGTTTACAAGATAAAGAGGAGAGCAGATGGAACCATAGAAAGGTATAAAGCTCGACTAGTAGCAAAGGGATACACTCAAATAGAAGGGCTAGATTATCTAGACACTTTTTCCCCAATGGCAAAGCTGACAACCATCAAAGTAGTCCTGGCCATAGTTGCAATCAAGAATTGGCATCTTCACCAACTTGATGTTAACAATGCTTTCCTTCATGGAGATTTGAAGGAAGAAATTTTTATGACAATTCCTCAGGGAATGGCTGTTGCAGGCTCAAATAAGGTTTGTAAACTTAACAAATCATTGTATGGGCTCAAACAAGCAAGTAGACAGTGATTTGAGAAATTGTCCACCTTCCTACTTGGCTTAGGCTACTCTCATTCAGTAGCAGACCACTCTCTCTTTCTCAAACACACATCATGTTCATTTACTGGTTTATTAGTTTATGTAGATGACATTTTGTTGTTTGGTACTTCACTTGCTGAATTCAACTCTGTCAAAAGTAGTCTTCATGCAGCTTTTGGGATCAAAGATTTGGGAGTTTTGAAGCATTTTCTTGGCCTAGAAGTGGCACATTCTTCAGCTGGAATTTCTATTTGCCAAAGAAAATATTGTTTAGAACTTCTAGCAGATGCAACCTTACTAAACAGTAAACCAACTTCTACACCATTAGACACAGCAGTACATCTTCATCAAGACTCAGGTCCACTATTTCCTGATCCTCCTTCCTATCGTAGGCTTGTTGGAAGATTGCTATATCTCACAGCTACCAGGCCAGATATCACATTTGCTACACAACAAATTAGTCAATTCATGGGCTCACCTACTCAGGCACATTACAAGGCTGCCATTAGGATCCTTCGGTATTTGAAAAAGGCTCCAGGGATGGGACTTTTCTTTCCCAGAAAGTCTCATTTTCAAATAAGAGGTTTTTCTGATGCTGACCGGGGTGGTTGTTTGGATTCTCGTAGATCAATTACTGGTTATTGCTTCTTTGTTGGGGATGCCTTAGTTAGTTGGAGATCCAAGAAACAAACTACTGTGGCTCGTTCTTCAGCAGAGGCAGAATACAGAGCCTTAGGAATTGCCACATGTGAACTTCAATGGCTGCACTACTTATTATAGGATCTTCACATACCTTTGACCAAATCTCATCTCTTATTTTGTGACAATCAAAGTGCTTTGCACATAGCACAAAATCCGGTCTTCCATGAACGCACAAAACACTTGGAAATAGATTGCCATCTGGTCCGTGAAAAACTTCAAAATGGTCTCATGCACCTTCTTCCTATTCCTTCCAAACACCAACTTGTTGATCTCTTCACTAAAGCACTTTTACCCAAGTACTTTAATGGTTTTTTGGTCAAACTTGGTGTGCTCGACATATTTCGGCCACCAGCTTGAGGAGGGGTATTAGTGACTTGCATCATCAGCACATGATTATCTCCATCATCCTACCATAGTCATGCAGCACACAATAAAGTCCCACATCGGCCACGTAGAGAAATGATTTTCTAACAGATTGTTGATTCCTCATTCTGTTATGATTTTCCCCGCGTTCCATATTATTCCCTTTTGTAATCTTCGATGATTTGATTCCTTTCCTTTCTTTTCTTTTCTGTTTTCTGGTAGAGAGTTTGGCTATATATAGCCTTGTAAAAGCTTGCTTCATCAGTATGAAATATATGAAAGAGTGATTTATAACAAAAGCCTTTTCATCCTTCCTTTCTATGTTCCCATCTCTGTTTCAAAAATATGAAATATATTTATCATTTTAAATATCTTTAAGTCAATTATTTAAATCAATGACTATTGTTACATTATATAAAAGTTTATAAATATGAAATCGAAAAATATATAAATAAAATGTTTAAATAAAATAACACTAACTAATTTTACATTGACCAAAAATATATTTTATCTTATTTTTAACGAATAAATCACATATTTTAAAAGTTAATGAATGCTTATTTAATAAAAAAACTAATAATAATGAATTGAGTTAGTAATAAAATACATCATACCATGTTGTATAATTTCATATGATCATATATAGATATAAATAATATTGATATTTTGGCATAAAAAATAATAAAATAGAGAAATTATTACAACTATTTATATTAATCTCATTTTTATAAAAACTATAAAATTATAAAAATAGAAATATCCACATGTTTAAATCTTAACTATCCAAATTCATTAATCTTTTCAAGATAGTGAATGCACTATTTGTAATATTCTTGATTTTATTTTGGCTCTAGAAAAACGAGGGTCAAGAGTATTCAATAAAAGTTTTCACTGTTGATATTGTCATATTGAATATAATAGTGAAAAATATTGCAAACGAAATATGATCCATTTTAGCTTCTTTCTCTTTAGATATATTCGGATTATATAAATTCATAATAAACTAATAACAAGCAAAACTAATGAATATTGAAGAATTTAAATATTTTTTTTTAAAAATATTAAATATATTTATCATTTTAAATATCTTTAAGTCAGTTATTTAAATCAATGTCTATTGTTACATTATATAAAAATTTATAAATATGAAATCGAAAAATATATAAATAAAATGTTTAAAATGTTTTTAGTCCCATCAAAATATGCTCATTTTCATTTTAGTCCCGCTAATTATTTTTTTAGTTTTTCATCCTCATAAAATTATTCTGTTTTAAAAAATAGTCATTGCCGTTAGAGTTGCTATTAGTCTTGCTGATGTGTCCGTTAGTAAATGAGTTGATATGGCATCCTCACTTTTTATGTGGCATCAGTTTTGTCAATTAACAAATTTAATAATTTATTAAATGGTTAAATATGTTTTTAGTCCCTGAAATATAATCAATATTTGGTTTTAGTCCCTCTAATTTAAAACCAGTGGTTTTGGTCCTTAAAAAATTGAACACACACCAATTTAGTCCCCATTGCACAATTTTGCTACGGATTAGCTACGAATTTTTATTATTTTTTAATTTTTGAGGAACCAAATCCAACGATTTCAAATTACATGGACTAAAACCAAATCTTGATTATATTTCAGGGACTATAAACATATATAATTTATTTTTTATTTGTTATTTTTTCTTCCAATCATTGTCCACCCAAATTTTATAGTTAAAGAATTATTTTTTTTTTGGTTTAAGTCATAAGTATCTTCAATGGATCGAGACAATTTTATTTGAGTTTGGAACATTCACGTTATCTTAGTTAGCTCTCTTAATATTTTTTTTTTTCATATATAAAACTCAAACTATATTTAAATGGAATCATGGATGTATAATTTCAACCAACCAATAGTTAGTTGTAGTTTTACAATTTCACACATAAAAAAGAAAAGTTTTTTTTGACGAACATAAAAAAGAAAAGTTAAAAAAAAGGAAAGGAGAAATGATTAGTAGGATGGATGTCTGGAAAACAATGATATGATATATCCCACGTTAGGCATTGAGCATTAAGTTAGCTTAAGTGGCGTGATCGGAGAAGAGAGATCAGAGCAGAATGGCAAACAGATACTGGGTAGTGTCTCTTCCCGTTCAGAACTCCGCATCTACGCTGTGGAACCAATTGCAACAAAATATCTCCAAACATTCCTTCGACACTCTTCTTTACAGAGTAATAACTGCTATGCTACACTCTTTTCTTCTTCTTCTTCTTCTTCTTCTTCTTCTCAATTCGCTCATTCATTCATCTTCTTCTCTCCTCGCAGTTCAACATCCCTAATCTCCGTGTCGGAACCCTAGACTCTCTTCTCTCTCTCAGCGATGATCTCGCCAAGGTAAATGAATTCCCATTCCGCTTCTCAATTCATCATCTTCTTCTTCTGTATTTTGTGGATTTGTTGAAATGCGAGGCTGAAAATGTGTGCAGTCCAACGCTTTCATGGAAGGAGTTTCGCACAAGATCAGGCGCCAGATTGAGGAACTCGAGAGAATTTCCGGCGTGGAGAGCGGTGGCCTCACCGTCGATGGAGTGCCTGTTGATTCCTACTTAACTAGGTCTCTTTTTCATTCCATACTCGGAATCTCTGATCTCTCTGTTTTCATCTAATTTAGTTTTTTCGATGGATCCAGGTTTGTTTGGGATGAAGCCAAGTACCCGACTATGTCGCCTTTGAAGGAGATCGTGGATGGTATTCACAGTCAAGTGGCAAAGATTGAGGATGATCTCAAGGTTTCCATTTTCTTTCCACTCTTTAGTTTCAGGAATCTGTTAGATTTAGGAAATAGGTAGTTGTAAGCACTTAAATAAGTTTTTGTCATTCATGGCCTCTGTAGTGCTAAATCATTCCTTTATATTGAGATGGCAGCTGTCTTGCTTACTCATGGTTAAATGTTATTTAGGGATGATATGTAATGTCCTTGCATTTCAATGAGGTTTTTTTAGTTTGTTAAGTCTCATGATTGCTGTTCATGTATATGTGATTCAATAATCTATAGTTAGCCTGTCTTCTGCATGCGTCGAATTAAGTGATGCAGAGTTGATTACTCAGTTTGTCGAGTCTTGTTCTTTTTACTTATTTAATTTAATTTTGGGATTTTTGGGGAGAGGAAAACGGATGCTACATGCTTAACATCTGCATTGATGTCATGTCAAAGGGGGACAAGTTTGGCTCCTTTAAAGTGAACGGGTTCAATTTGTAGAGAAATGTAAGGGATCTCAACCATTGATGAGAAAATCAAATCTCAACATTTGATGAGAAAATCAATGATTGATATTATGATAAAATACATGCTCGTACATAACAAGTTGTGGACTTGTTAGAATAAACTTTCTCATCAATAGTTGAGATCCCTCACCTTTCCTTCTCAAGGGAATCTCTCACTTCAGAGCAGCCAAATCCAATAGGTACATGCTATTGAATCAATGGACTCTTTTTGTTCTGTTGATATAAATATGCTAGAATTTTTTCAGTTTGGTACTAGTGTAACTGAATCTAGGGAAGGTTTTGTAGTCATAAGCTTTCTGTGAAAAAGGAATGAGATCAGACATGCCAATCCCACATTTACAGTAACAGTTCATCATCATTTAAACCACAGAAAGAAAGTGAACCTCTTGGTTTCTTATTAAAATGAAGGCTCGTTGAGAAATAAAAGCAGAAGATAAGAAGGACTTTTTCCTTTTTTTTTTATTCCCAATGACCCTGGGTTGCTTTATCCTATGGATTTTACTTTGTTACTATTCTGGTGACCTCATCTATGATATTGGTTTCAGCTTGGTCTCTCACAGTCTCACTTTTAAAGGACTTCATTTAGTTCCTAATATAGCAATTATTGTGATCCACCTTATCGATGAATGAGGGACACTGCTGATGTAATAGTTATGTAGCATTCTGCTATCTTAAAGTGATATGATATCATCAACTTTAATCAGCCAAGGATATTGGAACATAATAGTTAATGTGTAGAATTGTTATGTCAAACACACAATTAGAAAGAAATGGCTCAAATTGAAATTAAAAAATTAATACATTGCTTATCACAATTTTCTTTTGAGTAATTTAATCTTTGTTTATACGAAGGTAGAGTAAGGGCTGTTTGTTTAAGCTTTTTAAAAGGTGATTTTAAGGTTGTATAAAAAAGTGATTTATTTTTTAGAGATTTTATGGAAGGTAGAAGCTATATTTTATTTGGTTACAATTATAAAATGCACTTTTTTATTTTAGAAGGTAGTTACAGTTTCTGCTTTTTTAAAAATTTTACTCAAAGTAGATTCTAAAATAATCAGTTTTCTGATTATTTTTTCTGCGTTTTTTTTTAAAAAAAAATCTCATCCAAACAACTTTAAAAAATTTAAAAGTGATTATTTTCAAAAAGTAAGTGATTTTTTATGAAATAATCTGTAACTAACGGGCTCTAAATTTCAATAGAAAGGTGGAGATTATAAGAATTAAGAATAAAAATCACTCCTTACTCAGAATGAAATAAAAGTTAAAATCTAGGCAACTGATTGACAATATTCAAGTTTCACATATTTTTAGTCACCTGCATGACTCATCGGTGCTGTTTTCAATTAAGTAGTATGAGTGTGACTATGGTTGAGGCAGTTGGTTATTATATAAGAAAGACTAGGTCATTATTTGTGCCAATGTAATGTTCAAGATGGAATCCATTCTAACTCTGAACATTTTATTTTGTGGTTTGTTATGCTGGTTTCTGGATTAGTGTATCATCTTTTCCTAGATGTAGCTAATCAAAATATCACATGATTGGGTGCCATGAGTTCTGGTACAACTTGTATATTAAATCTTTTTTCTGGTAGTTTGAAGCTCTTGAAATTTTTCAATACTTGATCAGAATACATTTTGGTTGACAATGAGTATTGGTAAATAAGGGTCATATAACTTGAGTTCTAGTGGTGGTGGTTGTGCTTGTTTTTATGAAAATATGCACACATTGTCGTCTTTTTTACCTAGGGTTCTTCTCCTGCTACTCTCCCCTTTGTATCTCCTTTGTTCACTAACAGATAAAAGGCCTTTTTTTCCTGCAAAAGGGGGAGGGTGGGGTATCTATGTGGCAAAAGAAAATATCTTGACCAGACATTTCAGAAATGTCTTACAAGTTAAAATTGTTTCCCCATATCCCTGATTGTAAATTTTGTTCTTTTCTGAAGAATATGGTAAAGAAAAACATCATTACATATTTTGCATGATATTGATTGAATCTTCTGTTTGGCTCTTGAAACTTTGTCTTTCATTCCAGGTTCGTGTTTCTGAGTATAACAATATCCGCAGTCAGCTTAATGCTATCAACCGAAAGCAAACTGGAAGGTATAGATGTTGTATGGCATATACTTTTCAAATATATAATATTATGTTTCTGAGCTGAGCTACTTGATTATTTCAGCTTAGCTGTCCGTGATCTTTCCAACTTGGTAAAACCTGAGGACATTATAACTTCAGAACATTTAACTACCCTCCTTGCAGTTGTTTCCAAGTATTCACAGAAGGATTGGCTCTCAAGCTACGAAACATTGACAACCTATGTGGTAAGACTTAAGAGATATCATATTCACTCACAAATTTGAATTTCTGTTACTACTTCCCTGGGATTATTGTATATGATCATAATTGAAAAATCCATGCAACTCATCTAAACAGTCCAATAATATCTTCACAGCCTTGAATAATGCTAAACATGCTTTTCTTTTGTTTGCTTTATTCCTTAATCCTCATGCTGATTAGGATAAATATTTTAGGTTCCCAGGTCTTCTAAGAAGTTGTATGAGGATAATGAATATGCTCTTTATACTGTAACACTCTTCAACCGTGTTGCGGACAATTTTAGAGTTAGTGCACGGGAAAAAGGGTTCCAAGTAAGTATTTTTTTTCTTAATTTTTCATACATTGTCTTCAATCTGTTAATGTTGGAAATATCCATATTCTTTCTAGGATTTTAATCCTGGCACATTTTAATGGAAAGTTGTGGGTAGAGGAATGTATGAGACACCTAATGCCAAGTGTTCAAGTAAAAAATATCAATTCACGAGTTGATAAAGTTATTTTAATGGAATTTGTTATTGTATTCAGATTCGTGATTTTGAATACAGTCCAGAAACACATGAGAATCGAAAGCAGGAGTTAGATAAATTGATGCAAGATCAGGAAAGTTTGAGGGGTTCTCTGTTGCAATGGTGCTATACCAGTTACGGAGAGGTATTATTCCTTTATTTATTACTTCATTTAATTAATAGAAACACCCCAAAATATGACAAGGCAGAATTTACAAGGTAGTGGTAGAAAACCAACGAGATTATGGGAAAAAGCATATTAAGTTAAATGACTGTTTTCAAGCTTGATTTCTAATACATTGATGCGTCTGTTTCTGGACTAGCCTCTCAATCTGAGACTGGCATTACAGAGTGGTCCTTAGTTCCTCTGTTCTGTTTAAATTTAGTTGTGTTTATTGACCTTAAATTTCTACTTTTCTCACTTTCACTTATTCTAGCATTGCTATCCTAAAATGCCATGGTTCTTCTCACCTACTACTTTTACTTTATATTTTCTGTAGGTTTTCAGCTCCTGGATGCACTTTTGTGCTGTACGTTTATTTGCTGAGAGCATTCTGAGATATGGTCTGCCTCCATCTTTCTTGGTAATATACTCTTGTAAAACCAAAGTTCGGTCTTATTCACCCCCCTCCCCCAATATTTATCACTGAGCATTCGGTCTTGTGTTAATTTCAGGCATGTGTTTTAGCTCCATCTGTAAAAGCTGAGAAGAAAGTACGTTCAATCCTTGAAGGATTGAGTGATAGCACAAACAGGCAAGTGGCTTAAATGTCTTTGCTATCTGGTTTAAAATAGACGGGTTTTAGTAATTTTACATACGGCCAGGACTGATTTACATGCAAGCACCCGGATTCAAGATAACACTTTTTTTTTTGGGGGGGGGTTGCTAGATACAAAGAAAAACATACTAAGTTTGAGAAAGTCTCTAAATTTTATTGTTTTGAAGAGTCAGTGACTGCTGAACACGATGGACCATGTTGGATAGTACTTCATCAGAGACTTCCATGAAACCTTTCTTCATACAATTCTTTAAAAGACTCAAACTCCCAATGGGTTTCCCATTTTGACATTAGGGAAACTACATATTTTACTACATATTTGATGTTTTTCTTGAGGGGTACTAATTTAAACTCATCTGAGATGTTGACAGTCCCTTTACAGCTAGATGAAAGAGGAGTAGAAGTAAACAAAAGAAATCTGTTTATGCTTTTCTCAATAAATGGTTCTATATTCATCCAAAATGGCAAATCATGTACTGGTCTCTTTGCTGTCAATACATGGAACTTTACAAAATAAGAAGTTATGATTTATTTGAAAATTTAAAACTCCTCTTTCCTCTCTCAATTCTATAAATAAAAATAAATTAAAATAATAGATTGAAATGCTTGAAAACCTAATTAGCTTCCCTATAAATTCCCAGATATTCCAATATTCCATCTGTCTAATTATGAGACCAACAGCGACAACTTTTTCATAGCATTTGCGTATGTTGTGTGTAAATTTATGTGAGAAAAGGAGTGGATCTTGATCAATAGTGGTATGAATGGTTAAGATTAACATATCAAGTAATACTACTTTAAATTAGTCATATGATCTCATTAAAAGATCATGTGAAGGCAACAGGACTATCTAAGCACATAACTTTAAGCTTTAATGTTTGACTATTCTTCCGAATCTAACAGACTAGATTCACTCCCTATATGTGTGATTCTGATTTATTTCTGCTAAAAAACTCAATTGGGGTCTCATGTTCCTGTATCATGCTTTAGCAGAACTTGCCTGATGCCTCCCTCATACTTTCATACATATGGACAATATTTATTTGTTTGATGCATCATAGTTTTTTCTCTCTTATTGTGGTTGACTATTCTTAACGTGCTCATATTGTACCTTAAATATTTTGGGTGCAGTGCATACTGGAAGACTGAGGATGAAGTAGGTGGTGGGATGGCTGGTCTAGCAGGTGATGCTGATGCGCACCCCTATGTTTCCTTCACTATTAATCTTATTTGAGCGCTTCCAGAAACAAGCCCCATCTCTTTATTTAAAAGTCAGCTAAGGTTCCTTTGGACAGCAATAATGCCAATGCCAGACAGGATTTGAAGATTTTGTACATTACGATCATATTTCATTCTTTGTTATTTATATATAATCGGAGCAATCAAAGATTCAAGAGGGTCTATGAATTTTGAGGGCAAAGTCTGGTGCCAGGACTGATCATCAATAGCTACTTGTATTGTTTCGTGTAAGTTTTCTTCTTTGCAATTATGGGACTCGGAGAAGTGATGCACTATGGCGCATCCATTTAGAGAATAATAAATACAACCCTTTAATGTACAATAATAAATCTGTTATTCGCACGCCATAAACTTATACTTCTGTTGTACTTTTCAATTAATAAATATTTAAAAATAATTTGTTATGAATCTATTTGTCTAATCACACTATTGTTATTTGTTAGTCATTGGGGATATATTGGCAATATTTTTTTTGGTGACTACAGCAAAGAAAACAAAAGAAAGAAAAGCACTACAATCTAACAAACTCTAGCCCAATAGCATCACCATGTAGTAAAGGCTTGAGGTCTTCAAGAGGATGACGCAACACACAAAATGAAGAATTTTCAGCCTGCCCCTTCTTAGCCAATAAATCATCACATTGGTTCCCTTCACGCAAAATATGAAGCAACTCAACCTTCCACTGAAGAGACAGGAGGTATCAGATATCTTTTATGAAGCCAGCATATTTATGGAACTTGGACACATCCTTGTTAATAAGGGATATAGCTAGCTGAGAATCGGACATGCACTTAATATCCTTGTAGTGAAGCTCCCAACAGAGTTGAAGACCATGCAGGATAGCAGCAAGCTCTGCACCCAGCACGTCCCCCTCCCCTAAGCTCCCATAGAAACCTTGTAATCAACTACCATCTGACGAACGCACCAAGCCAACAAATCATGTCCTCTTGTTGATCACACTACCGTCCGTATTAAGAGTCACTTGGCCCGAGCTAGGAGGCAACCATTTGACCCAAAGAGGTGCACGTGAAGAAACTGGAGATCCCAACACATTCTGCGTCAAAGAAAGGATGGAGTGAACCGTGTCCCATACTGGGGGATCCTGATGTTCAAAGACCCGCACATTTCTGCTCTTCCACACGCCCCAAATTGCTACCAGGAAGATGGTTCCATTTCTATGAAAACCCTCCACAATCCAGTCCTTGATAGGAATGTCAGCATAAAAAGAAGGGGAATTAAGCCCCAACCTATGCCAAACGTCCCTGGCCTTGCAGCAATCACGAAGGCAGTGAAAGATAGATTCATCCAGCAAATTGCACCGAGGACATAGTGCATCAAGAGGGATGCCTCTATGTGATAAAACGGCACGAGAAGGGAGAGAGTTATGGCATATAAGCCAGATAAAGAACCTGATATTCTCAGAGACAGGAAGCTTCCAAATCCAGCTCCAAGATACTTCATCCAAACTGTTGAGCGATAGAAGCCAATTGTACCCGCTACGGGCAGAGTAGATACCTGAAGGGTGTGACGACCAACTATTAGTATCCTCAACATGATCACTGAACAGCGGCTGGTAAGAAAGAATGCTCTCCTTCACTGCAGTTGGGAGGGCAGTCCAAAGATTATCCAAACACCATTGACCATTTTCACGCACAGTTTTAATAGACGCCTCCACATCATGAATGTCAACATAGGGGGCTAGAGAGCTAATAGGACCAATGCCAAGCCAGTTAGAAAACCAGAAGCTAGATTCTCCTCTGCCAAGTTTGAATTGAAAACCGTCCCTAAGCTCACCCCTTGCCTTGATGATAAAGTTCCAAATGTATGATCCCCTGGAAGAAGGAATATCTAGAATACTCGTGCCTCTCAAATAACGATCCCGTAACAATGTTGTCCAAAGCTTGTCTCCAAACAAGAGATCCCAAACAAGCTTCCCCAGATGTATTTTGTAGGCGCGTAATTTTCACCCCCAAGCCACCCTGTCTTCTAGGACGGGTTATTTTAGCCCAGCTAACAAGATTTATGCCTGTATTATTTGTGCCTTTCCAAATAAAATTCCTGGTCAAAGAATCCAGCTTATTGCAAATGTGTTGAGGTAACCAATAAGCTTGCATGAAGTGGGTAGGGACAGCCGCAATGACGGAATTGGCCAAAGTCACTCTACCAGGCTTATTTAAAAGTCTCTGCTTCCAAGAAACAAGTCTAGATTGGATGTGGTCCAACACAGGTTGAAAATGCTCCTTGGTTGGTCTCCCTTGAATCATCTGGAAGCCTAGGTACCTGCCCAAATTTGTAGTAAGTTTTATTGAAGAAATCTCTTGGAGGCGTAATCTTTTGGCATTAGGAACTCCTTTTGAAGCTAAAAATCTAGATTTCTCCTGATTTATTTTAAGACCTGAAACCTTGCAAAACTCATTCAAGAGGTTAGACATAAATCGAACTTGATCATTTTTTGCTTTAACGAAAAGTAAGCAGTCATCTGCAAAGAAGAGGTGGGAAATTTTTGGACCGGTAGGGATAATAGCCACAGGTTGCCACTTACCTTCACAAACTGCATTCTGAATAAGAGAATCAAGCTTCTTCATACAAAGAACAAAGAGATAAGGTGAGAGGGGTCACCTTGTAGACCTCTGAAGGGGGAGAAGGAAGTTGAACGGCTACCATTCCAAAGCAAGCTAAGAGAAGAGGAGGTCACACAACTCATTATTAAACTGATGGTACTATTAGGAAAGCCAAACTCCACTAGAGCCTGCTGAAGGAAGGTTAATCCACTCGGTCATAAGCCTTCTCCAAATCAAGTTTGAACACGATCACCTTTCTTCCTCTTTGACTTGTGCATGTGGTGAAGCATTTCCTAGAGAATAATGGCATTGTCAATAGTGTCCCTACCTGGTATGAAACTGCTTTGAAACGGGCTAACCAAATCATTCAGGTAAGGACGAAGTCTGTTCACCAGAACCTTAGTCACCAATTTGTAAACCACATTGCAAAGGCTTATGGGTCGAAAATCTTTGAAGGATTGCGGGTCATCAATCTTAGGAATAAGAATGATCAAAGTCTCAGCTAACCTCTCATCTATTCGGCCATGAGCAAAAGCATCTCTCACCAAGTGCCACACACGGTCCCCTACAATATGGCATTACATTTTGAAGAAAATGGGTTGAAATCCATCCCATGGGCCTTAAAGGATTTCATCCCCATTAAAGCATGATGAACCTCCTCCTTGGAAACAACTTTAGTGAGGTCATGTGCTCCTTCCTCTGTAATCAAATTCATACCATGGGAATGCAGAATGCGATGGTGGGCTTCCTGAACACAAAATAAGTTTTTGAAAAAAGTGACAGCTTCAAGTTGGAGAGTATCATGGTCAGTGCACCACACCCCATCAATGAACAAACCATGAACACGGTTTCTCTTTCCGTTCACAATGGTTTGTGTATGGAAAAAGGATGTGTTCCTATTTCCAAATCGAACCTGTTCCGTTAGGGTGTCCCACCTCGGGGACGACCTCAATAAGTTAGGACCTCTAGAGTAACGCTACCTAGGTGAGCTTATTGGGCCACCTAGGAGAGGCCCATGATTGACAATTTATAAGAAGGGGACCTGCTCTTGACCTAGGGATATCTGACACATTCTCACTCTGAGGACTAGGTTCAAGACCGCCTAGGTACTTGAACTCGGTTCCTGGAGGCCGTTTGAGAACAGATTGGCGCCCACCGTGGGGCGGCGGTAAAACTACTCCAGCCGACCACATCGTCCATCATTCATCTCGGTAAAACTCCAAGTGCCATTTGTTCGGTAACGAGTCACGGAAGCGACGAGTACTTCTTCCAAGTCAGAATCAGAAAACCACCGAGCCAGGTCCACATGGTGGGCCTCCTACAATGCGCACATTGCTCCGAATGCTGCCGTCATCTAACCCGATTTCAACCCGCCTTCAACAACTTCGGCGAGAATCTGGTGCAGAGGATGTCGCGGTGTAGGCTAGGGTACATCCACGTGGAGAACAACGACTTCACGATGTGGGAGATGTGCGCCTTTGGGGGAAGCGGGGGGCCCACAATTAACAGCTAGGGGAGACGTTACACTGCACCCGAGGATTGTTATGCGAAGGAGGTGATGAAGAGGTTGGGTATTGGAGAAGGGGAGTGGAGTTCATGGAATTGGAGGTCGGAAGGGGATATGATGGTCAATGGAGCTTTCTTTATGGCTTCGGGTGAAGATGGTGAGGGAAAGTATGAGAAGGTTTACAGTGTTGACTTTAAATCTGTTGATCGGATTTCATTCCTCACCGTAGCCGTCGGTGTTCTCGGTGTTGCGAGTACTCATCTTCTCCACCAAAGCCAAAGGCTGCCGCTCTTCAAGTAAGATCCTTCCACTCTTCCTCTTTCTCCTGCAGTAGTGCTTTTTGTTTTGACGTCCCCATACTCATACCACCATTACTATTCCATTTTGAATACTCGCCCTCATGCCATAAATTGCTCACCGCGGCATAGTTGCCATTCATTCCCTTTTAACACAAATAATTATAATTAATCATCATTTATTCTATTCTTCCGTTTCTTTCCTTTCCCTTCCTCTCTTTTTTGCTTTTTGATTGCTTTGCATTGTTTTGTCTTGCTTTATCCAATGAAATTATCTCAAGAAAAAAAAAATTAGACTTGTTAGCGTACTTGAAGAACAATATGGCATAGAGAAAATAAAATCAAGTTATTAATTCTTTCACTGTAATTGTGATATATTTAAATTCTATTACTTTTTGAAAATTAAAGTTTTGAAGTGATTGTGTAATATGTGATTGTGCTGCATAATTTATTTTGTTTCTTTCCGGGTTTCCTTTCCCTTATTCTCATATGCATTTGTACTACCTTTGCAAATCATGAAAAGAAAGTGAATGAGAGCAAGACACAAATCAATAACGACATAATAGTTTTTTGATTTTTTTTCCATCAACTCAATATCTGTGTTGTTGTCTCAATAATCAATTGCATTTATCTATATGCAAGGAATATGCGAAACCAATTTGCATACCACCACTTTCCCACCTATGAGCTATATATGTAGGACTAATTCATTAGTGGTATTAAATCAGTAGAGTTAGGCATCGTACAATATCAGGATTTAATATTTTAAGTGAATTAGAAGCCTAATTTAAAATGAAACAAAAGTTAGAAGACAATGTTTTCGTGAAGTTTCATCATGGTTTGTTTGTTGGTATATGTATTATACCATGGCTATAAACATATAGCTACACATTGATTACTTTAATTTATTCCTTATTTATTATATGATATATAGCATTTATAACATAAAAGTCAAATTTTCCTCCCATGAATCTTGCCTGGATAATCAACCAAAATAATGACCTTAATTATCAAAATTAATTGGTTTAAATAACCGTTTTTAATTACCCCAATTTTATACGCTTATTTAGCTTTAATTGGCTCAGTCATTATTCTCAATTTAAATGTATCATATCTATAAATTCAACTTATTATTCTTGCATAATTAAATAATATATACTATTTATGTAAGAAATATTCTATTTTAGTACTATCAAATTCAATATGCATGTCAAATTTAATATGCAATAAATTTCGATAAGCTTCCTATTTTTATCATTATAGATTATTGATTATTATTTATTGGTCAAATAATGTTATTTTATATGATTTCTTTAATTACCATATGAGGAAACATGAGTATTATTATGACATTAATTATAATTGTTATCCTGATTACTAATATAGATTCTTTTTGTTTGCAAATTACTCTCTCACAACCAATATGTTATGACATGGTGGAGGACTAACAAAGAATCTTCCTTTTCGTCAAATTTCTACGGAAAAATGGAATATGAAAGAATGTGAAGCTATCGATTATATCGGCGGAGACCGAGAAAACTCGGCATATGATAAGAAGCCACTGATGAAATCGACGGAGACCGAGAGAACTCGGCATATGATTTGAACCACCGATCGAATCGGCGGAGACGAAAAGAACTTGGCATAAACCACCAATTGAATTGGCGGAGACCGAGAGAACTCGGCATATGATTTGAACCACCGATCGAATCGGCGGAGACCAAGAGAACTTGGCATAAACCACCAATTGAATTGGCGGAGACCGAGAGAACTCGACATATGATTTGAACCACCGATCGAATCGACGGAGACCAAGAGAACTTGGCATAAACCACCAATTGAATTGGCGGAGACCGAGAGAACTCGGCATATGATAAGAAGCCACCGATCAAATCGGCGGAGACCAAGAGAACTCGAAAAGAGAACTCAGCAATGAATACTTGGTTTCGAGTAATGAATCAATAATGAAGTTGCTGCAAAAACAGGGAAACGTGGCGGAAATCAGCACATACCCATTCAAAATGGCTCAAAGTATATCACACTTATTAGTTAGCATTAGCAATTCAGCAAGGTGGATTACAATTTGATAAAGCACTTCAACCCATCTATGAGAAAGTCATGTTTAAACAAAAACACTATATGCGTGAGTGCTCCCACCTCCCCCATATCTAAAATTCACCAAGTAGATTGGTGAGGACCGGGGATACCTCGGCTATGAAAACTATGAAGCTACTACAAATCCACCAAGTAGATTGGTAAGGACCGAGTATAACTCGGCTATGTGAATTGAAGCTATAGTGAAAATCCACCAAGTAGATTGGTGAGGGCCGAGTACAACTCGGCTATGAAAAATATGAAGCAAGTAGATTGGTGTGTTTCGTTAGGGTGTCCCACCTCGGGGACGACCTTAATAAGTTATGACCTCTTCGAGCTCTTCGCCTTAGGCAAGCTAGGCTTGAGCTCGGGGGGCTGTGTTCCGTTAGGGTGTCCCACCTCGGGGACGACCTCAATAAGTTAGGACCTCTAGAGCAACGCTACCTAGGTGAGCTTATTGGGCCACCTAGGAGAGGCCCATGATTGACAATTTATAAGAAGGGGACCTGCTCTTGACCTAGGGATATCTGACACATTCTCACTCTGAGGACTAGGTTCAAGACCGCCTAGGTACTTGAGCTCGGTTCCTGGAGGCCATTTGAGAACAGAACCCATTGCTCCCTGCATTTCTGGTACCAAAGAACCTCCTCCTGGAAAGAATTCGGTCATACTCCTCCTGCAATAACCTCTGAGTCTCCAAAAGATAAGAAGAGTCTACAGTCTCCAGACTACGTTGGATACCCTGAAGCCTATTTTCAATTTTCCTTTTTCGAGCAAACACGTTACCAAAGTGCTCTTTGTTGAAGGCGCAAAAAGTAGGGTTATAAATGAGCTGAACTATTCGTGAATTAGTTGAACTCGGCTCGTTAAATGCTTGACCAATTTGTTTAATTAAACAAACAAACCCAAACTTAATTGTGCTCGATTATTTAAATCAGCCAAGCTCAAGCCTTTGAAGCTTGACATTAAGAGCTCGTGAATAATTCGCTTATTATATATATAATAATTAAATAATATAAATATTTGAAGTAAAGTAAGATTAATAAAAAATATAAAAAGAAAAATACGGTTATAAATTTATTTTTAAAATAAGTAATGAAATAATAAAGTAAAATAATTACTCTATATATTTAAAAATAAGTATTGAAATATTTCTTATATTAATCAAGTTATGTATTGAATTTTAAAAAATATATAATTTTATAATTCTTAAATATATATCATACATTAATAATATATTTTGTTTTTTATATTATCATTTAATAGTAAAATATTTATTAAAATACTAAATTCAAAAACTTTAAAATGATTTAATGAAAATTTTCATAAAAGCAAAAATAAAGAAGCTATAAATAAGTTAAACAAGTCAAACCCAAACTTTATTTTTCTTTAACAAGTCAAACCCAAACTTTAAGTTTGGCTCGTTTAAATAAATGAGCCAAAGTCACCCATTTTTATCACAATTCAAACCTGAGCTTCAAGTACTCGGCTCGACTCATTTCCAGCCCTAGCGTGAAACATCTTGGACCCGAAGAAGAGCATTTAAAGTGCTGCCTGAGTGTTCATTCCCCTGAGTGTTCATTCCAAGCTGCTTCAACAATTTGCTCATAATTCTCATGAGTCGCCCACATGGCCTCAAAGCGGAATGGTCTATCACCCACGCTTGTGAAGAGGTCCACATCTCAAAAACAAAGGATTATGGTCTGAATGTACACGGCATAAGTGTTCCAAAGAGGCATCTGGAAATGAGAGGCTCCATGTATGATCACAAGTGCACGGTCAAGCCTTCTAAAATACCTGCGGCCCCCTGGTCCATTCCTTTGTCAAGTAAACTTAGTAACTTACCTCCAAAAAACCCAAGTCCATGAGCAAGCAATGATCCAGCATAGTAGCAAAATTACTAGGGCTGTGCATGGATTGGATATTACAAAAATTGAACTAAAACCAAACTTGAACCTAATTTATGGATAAGATTAAAAAACCGATCAACTTTACTAATTGTTGAACCAGTTTGATTTGAACCGAACCGTTTCCAAACCGGATCATGGATTCCGAACCGGTTTTTAAATGGATTCATGGATCTGAACCGGTTTTTGGCATAAAAATCGGTTTTGAAACCATATTTTTAATATAAATACATTTAAAAGGGATATGCATTATGAAACCAATTGTGAGGTTTTATGCCAATTGTAACTGAACTGAACCGTTTTTAATATAAATAAAGGCATGAGTTACAATTATCTGAACTGAAACTGTTTTTATGAATAAATAAAGTTACAATTAAAAAGGCATAATTGTGATAGAGGCATAATTATCCGATAATTATATGTTTTTAGTTACCGCAACAGTAACCTGAACCGGTTTAGCACATGGCTTAAGTTACTATGTGCACCCTTTCTAGGAGGTTCCTGTAATGCCTCACTCTAACAACAAAAGAAGATCCAAATGAACATATATAAGAAGACCTAAATTCAAGTGTCAAACATCTCAATTTTCTAGCCATAGCAAGGAAAGAATCATAATAACAATCCCTGGCTATTAATTTAACAATCCCTGGCTATTAAATTTTTGGTTTAAGATGAAAATTAATCATCTCAAGTGTCAAACATCTCAATTTTCAAGCCATGGCAAGGAAAGAATTGAACTTTCAATCTTAATTTAACTTATCCTGACTAATTTGGTGAAGGAAAGAACAGATGAGACTGAAATACTTTCTATGATGGCTAAGTGAAACATATACAGGTTTGTGCAATCATGTTTATTTCATTAAATTTGACAATAGATAAAAAATCATTAAATCAGGGCATTAGTTATTATGCAAGCCTTAAGCAAAGCACTCCTAGAATGTACAGGAACAGGGTTAGAATTCTGGGCAACTGGATTAAGAGAAGTGTCCAAGTTGTCATTTTCAATAATTTTGTAATCTAAGAGATCTCCAGCTCGATCAAAATCTCAGATGGAATGTTTTGGGTTGTAAGAGCTGGTTCTATCTGGTATATTTGTACAATCAAGGTTAAAGACAAACACTAAGAAAACAAGTAACTATGTAAACAATTGAAAGTTCTATTTTCAAGGAAAGAATCAATTTTCAAGCCATAGCAAGTTAAATTAATTTTCAAATTAGTCAGTATAATAGCATTCAAGAACTGCAAAATCATGCTGATGATTCTAATAAGAGAACAATATCTATTGTTGTGAGCTATTAACTTTACTAAAACTTTCTTATTGGTGAACAGTTTTTCCTCTTAAACCTACTGATATACAGATTAGTAAGAACTCTGAAGAGCATTGCAATGAATAGCATTAGAATCAATCAACTCTAGAAGATATGGTCATAGTCATATATAACAGCAGTAATGACTTACTATTTAAATGTGAAATAGAAAGGAAACTTACATATCAAAAAGCTTAGATGGCACCCACCAATGCCCAGTGTTGAATATCATAATATCAGAATTAACCCACTAGTCACTTATATCATCTAACTTGTCCAATATAAGTGTTGATTTGACCCTCTTTGGTGCATGTTTAGGCACCCTTCCCTGCTGTACTAGGAAAACTGAGCGAAAAAATTCAATGGTGAAATTAAAGGCACTAAACCGAACTCCTAAGAACCTAATACACTTTGTTATCTTATTCTGGTTCACTTCAAATGAGATCCAAAATTAAACATGAACATAGAATATACAAAATATACATGTTTTTGGATATTACAATTAAACATGCTTTAACTTATCTAGTAACAACATATACAAAATATATATGAACACAGAATCTTTCCCCTAATGTTAATGTGACAAGCATCTTCTCAATTGGACAATAATTTTTTCTTGAGTAGCAAATCCTCTATTAAGACATTCAAACTAATTGCAACAAACAAGAGTTAACATAGCCTGAACCAGAACAATGTGGCAACATACTACATTGATGTCGAGTCAACAGGGAGAAAGGGATAATGCCAACTACAATCATTTTTTTTATTAAACAAATAAAAGGAAAAAACAACAAACCCAAAAGACTACCAAACCAAAATGGTTTCAGTAACTCTGCGGGCAATATCCATATTAAAACTTTTAAAAAAACTTTTTCCTTCCATGCCTAACCAATTGTAGAAGATATAGTCATAGTCATAAATTTAGTTTGTCATAGATTTCAATCAATTTGTGTTCTAAATCTAATCGTGATCTCATGTTGCTCATTTCATCATATGAACATCACAGCAATTGATAACATGTAACTTCCAACTTTCATGACTACTGAATATTTAAAATTGCTCACCTATTTAGGACAAGAATGACATGCTTATTAGTTGTAGAAAGCATAAACCTAGTTCTTCATAATACTCGCACAAATGGCAAATTTATCATACATACATGTAACAAGGCAAATGTAAAGTTGATTTTCAGACATCCAGTTAGACACAGAATTCTCAGACACGCAGTAGTAGAATTGTGCACAAGATTATTAATACAGGAGTCCATTTATAGCTGAAAAATTACATATGCAAATAAATACATGTCTTATTGATTCATTCAGTTCGAAAACTGGAATTCAAACTATTGTATGATTTTACTCAATTGTTAAAATGCCAGGGACTAGTATTGAGTTAACCTGAGACTTGCAGAAACTGCCATCTCTAGAATGTTAGAAATTATCAGTGACAAAACTGAATACCAGAGGTAAAACTGCAACAAAGACTGCAGTTGCAGTTTAAGAGTAATTCGTGACACAATAAAACAAGTGGAATCAAATGTGTCAACTTAAGCAAAATTAGTTAAAGGAAAGCTTAGTTAAAATTCAACATTATCACCTACCCAGATTTTGAGTCAAAGGCAGAACCCAAAAGTCATCAGAATCCCATGAACCAAAAATCAAACACAAAAAATCAATAGACCAACACAGAAGACCCAAAAATCAGTGGTTCTATGAAGGAAATGCACACAGAAATTATACCTAAAGTCGACGCGCACGCAGCTGCTCCAACCGTTGCTTGATTGCTTCAACAATGGTTCTCCACCCTACGGCGACAAATAGAGTCCTGCTGAAAGAGAGAAAACGTGAGTCGCGATAGAGAAATTGAAAAAATGCGAGAGAGAAAGAAAGAGAGAACAGGTGAGAGAAGTTGGACACCCACAACAATGCACGATACGATTGCAGCTCAGTGAAGAACGCGAACGATGCGATTGCAGAACGATGCGATTTGGGAACGCGATTGAGGATTTAGGGTTCGCGGTTGAAGGGGATGAGAGTTGATTTGGGGATTTAGAGTTGGAGGTTGAAGGGTATGAGAGCAGCAAGACGAGAGAGAAACTCATATTAGTGAGGTGCGGAATGTTTTTTTCTTTCAAGATTGATATTGATTAGTTAGTGAGTTTGGATTTGGTTTTCTAAATTGGATAAGAAAACAATTCAGTTTAGCACTATTTTAAAAACTGGTTCAATTTGGTCCAACAATTCATATGATTATTAGGGCTGTGCAAAAAATCCATTTGAACCGAACCGCACCATAAACCCAACTGAACCAATCCATAATCATCTGAATTGTTGGACCAAATTGAACCGGTTTTTTTAAAATAGTGCTAAATTGAATTGTTTTCTTATCCAATTTAGAAAACCAAATCCAAACTCACTAACTAATCCATATCAATCTTGAAAGAAAAAAACATTTCGCACCTCACTAATCTAAGTTCCTCTCGTCTTGTTGCTCTCATCCCCTTCAACCTCCAACCCTAAATCCCCAAATCAACTCTCATCCCCTTCAACCACGAACCCTAAATCCTTAATCGCGTTTCCAAATCGCATCGTTCTGCAATCGCATCGTTCGCGTTCTTCACTGAGCTGCAATCGCATCGTGCATTGTTGTGGGTGTCCAACCTCTCTCACCTGTTCTCTCTTTCTTACTCTCTCGCATTTTTATAATTTCTCTATCGTGACTCACGTTTTCTCTCTTTCGGCAGGACTCTGTTTGTCGCCGTAGGGTGGAGAACCATTGTTTGAAGCAATCGAGCAACGACTGGAGTAGCTGCGTGCGCGTCGATTTTAGGTATAATTTCTGTGTGCGTTTCCTTCATAGAACCACTGATTTTTGGGTTTTCTGTGTTGGTCTATTGATTTTTTGTGTTTGATTTTTGGTTCATGGGATTTTGATGATTTTTGGGTTCTGCCTTTGACTCAAAATCTGGGTAGGTGATAATGCTGAATTTTAACTAAGCTTTCCTTTAACTAATTTTGCTTAAGTTGACACATTTGATTCCACTTGTTTTGTTGTGTCACAGATTACTCTTAAACTGCAGCTGCAGTCTTTGTTGCAGTTTTGCCTCTGGTATTCAGTTTTGTCACTGATAATTTCTAACATTCTGGAGATGGCAGTTTCTGCAGTCTCAGGTTAACTCAATACTAGTCCCTGGAATTTTAACAATTGAGTAAAATCATACAATAGTTTGATTTCTAGTTTTCGAACTAAATGAATCAATAAGACATGTATTTTATTTGCATATGTAATTTTTCAGCTGTAAATGGACTCCTGTATTAATAATCCTGTGCACAATTCTACTACTGCGTGTCTGAGAATTCTGTGTCTAACTAGATGTCTGAGAATCAACTTTACATTTGCCTTGTTACATGTATGTATGGTAAATTTGCCATTTGTGCGAGTATTATGAAGAACTAGGTTTATGCTTGCTACAACTAATAAGCATGTCATTCTTGTCCTAAATAGGTGAGCAATTTTAAATATTCAGTAGTCATGAAAGTTGGAAGTTACATGTTATCAATTGCTGTGATGTTCATATGATGAAATAAGAAGCATGAGATCACGATTAGATTTAGGACATAAATTGATTGAAATCTATGACAAAGTAAATTTATGACTATGACCATATCTTCTACAGTTGATTAGGCATGGAAGGACAAAGTTTTATTAAAAGTTTTTAATATGGATATTGCCTGCAGAGTTACTGAAACCATTTTGGTTTGGTAGTCTTTTGGGTTTGTTGCTTTTTCCTTTTTATTTGTTTAATGAAAAAAATTTATTGTAGTTGGCATTATCCCTTTCTCCCTTCTGACTCGACATCAATGTAGTATGTTGCCACATTGTTCTGGTTCAGGCTATGTTAACTCTTGTTTGTTGCAATTAGTTTGAATGCCTTAATAGAGGATTTGCTACTCAAGAAAAAATGATATCCAATTGAGAAGATGCTTGTCACATTAACATTGGGGGAAAGATTATGTGTTCATGTATATTTTGTATATGTTGTTACTAGATAAGTTAAAGCATGTTAATTGTAATATCCAAAAACATGTATATTTTGTATATTCTGTGTTCATGTTTAATTTTGGATCTCATTTGAAGTGAACCAGAATAAGATAACAAAGCGTATTAGGTTCTTAGGAGTTCGGTTTAGTGCCATTTCACCATTGAATTTTTTCGCTCAGTTTTCCTAGTACAACAGGGAAGGGTGCCTAAACATGCACCAAAGAGGGTCAAATCAACACTTATATTGGACAAGTTAGATGATATAAGTGACCAATGGGTTAATTCTGATATTCTGATATTCAACACTGGGCATTGGTGGGTGCCATCTAAGTTTTTGATATGTAAGTTTCCTTTCTATTTCACATTTTAAATAGTAAGTCATTACTGCTGTTATATATGACTATGACCATATCTTCTAGAGTTGATTGATTCTAATGCTATTCATTGCAATGCTCTTCAGAGTTCTTACTAATCTGTATATCAGTAGGTTTAAGAGGAAAAACTGTTCACCAATAAGAAAGTTTTAGTAAAGTTAATAGCTCACAACAATAGATATTGTTCTCTTATTAGAATCATCAGCATGATTTTGCAGTTCTTGAATGCTATTATACTGACTAATTTGAAAATTAATTTAACTTGCTATGGCTTGAAATTGATTCTTTCCTTGAAAATAGAACTTTCAATTGTTTACATAGTTACTTGTTTACTTAGTGTTTGTCTTTAACCTTGATTGTACAAATATACCAGATAGAACCAGCTCTTACAGCCCAAAACATTCCATCTGAGATTTTGATCGAGCTGGAGATCTCTTAGATTACAAAATTATTGAAAATGACAACTTGGACACTTCTCTTAATCCAGTTGCCCAGAATTCTAACCCTGTTCCTGTACATTCTAGGAGTGCTTTGCTTAAGGCTTGCATAATAACTAATGCCCTGATTTAATGATTTTTTATCTATTGTCAAATTTAATGAAATAAACATGATTGCACAAACCTGTATATGTTTCACTTAGCCATCATAGAAAGTATTTCAGTCTCATCTGTTCTTTCCTTCACCAAATTAGTCAGGATAAGTTAAATTAAGATTGAAAGTTCAATTCTTTCCTTGCCATGGCTTGAAAATTGAGATGTTTGAAACTTGAGATGATTAATTTTCATCTTAAACCAAAAATTTAATAGCCAGGGATTGTTAAATTAATAGCCAGGGATTGTTATTATGATTCTTTCCTTGCTATGGCTAGAAAATTGAGATGTTTGACACTTGAATTTAGGTCTTCTTATATATGTTCATTTGGATCTTCTTTTGTTGTTAGAGTGAGGCATTACAGGAACCTCCTAGAAAGGGTGCACATAGTAACTTAAGCCATGTGCTAAACCGGTTCAGGTTACTGTTGCGGTAACTAAAAACATATAATTATCGGATAATTATGCCTCTATCACAATTATGCCTTTTTAATTGTAACTTTATTTATTCATAAAAATAGTTTGAGTTCAGATAATTGTAACTCATGCCTTTATTTATATTAAAAACGGTTCAGTTCAGTTACAATTGGCATAAAACCTCACAATTGGTTACATAATGCATATCCCTTTTAAATGTATTTATATTAAAAATATGGTTTCAAAACCGGTTTTTTGCCAAAAACCGGTTCAGATCCATAATCCGGTTCAGATCCATGATCCAGTTCAAACCGGTTCAGAATCCATGATCCGGTTCAAAACCGGTTCGGAATCCATGATCCGGTTCGGTTCAATCAACTGTTTCAACAATTAGTAAAGTGGATCGGATTTTTAATCTTATCCATAATTAGGTTCAAGTTTGGTTTTGGTTCAATTTTTGTAATATCCAATCCATGCACAGCCCTAATGATTATGGATTGGTTCAGTTGGGTTTATGGTCCGGTTCGGTTCAAATGGATTTTTTGCACAACCCTAAAAATTACGGGGCCCTGGCTGAACAGAAAACACCACCCCGTTGCTCTTGGGAAAACCAAGTTCATTGAAATCGCCTATTAAGGCCCAATGAAAAGTGACATTGATCGTAGGCTGGTTAAATGATCCCAAAGGTGGGAGCGATGAGATGGAGTTGGGCTCGCGTAAATACCTGTACAAATCCATCTCTGGGTGCCCTTTGATATCAAAATAGACAAAGCTTGGTTATGGTGGGTCATAAGCTGGAAATTGAATGCACCCTCAGCCAGTTTCAAGGCCCATATTCCACATGAATGCCCCAACCGCTTCCTCTATAACAATGGGTTCATACCAACTTTGGCCCAAAAACTACTTGTTTTATCAAAAGTAATGTGGGTCTCCAACAAGAATAAGAGGGAGGGTTTAAAACGAGTAAGAAGCTCCTTAATGTGACGTTGAACCACACGGCTAGCAGCGCCCCTAACATTCCACGCAAGAACAGTGAATTCTTTAAAAAGACTCATCATGAAAAACAAAGGAAAGTTAGAGTAAAAGGCTGCACTAAGATGGGGATTGGCCCACAAAGGAATCCATTATCATTTCCAAATCTTCACATCTAGGGGGTGTAAACGGGTCGGGTCGGGTCGGGTTGAGGGGTGGGTGCTTAGGGTGGTGGTGGTAACATGATCCAACCAATGAATGAACCTTGGTTTGGGTTGGTTCGGTTTTTGTCTTTTTTTACTATACAACCCGAACCGAACCAACCCGACCATTCACGGGTCCGGTTCTCGGGTTGGAATAAAATAATATTATTTTCCCAACTTATTCTAAAAAATGTGAAAAAAATCTGAAAAAATTTAGCAAAACTTTGAAAAAAATCAGGAAAAATCTGAGTTATATTTTTCATCTAGAAATAAGCCAATAAGGCTTAGATAACCTATGGTTTTTTATGATAATGTCCAAGAAAATGATATATGTTAAAACTAAAGTTTTCTTGCAAGTTGCAACATGAAAATAGAATTCAAATTTCCTGCAAACAAGCCAAGTACAATACAAGGAAATTGATCATCATTCCATAGTAACAGTAAGCTCATAAACACTAAAACACTCATCCTCCATACTGCTAGTGATTTAACAAGAAAATCCTCCATATCTCATAACCCATATCAGTACACCAATAAGTAATAAGATTGACCACACACATCAGATTCATAAGTCATAAATCATACACCAGTTTCATAACCATAACAGTACTAAACAAACAAGAAACAACTCATCAATATTCAATAGTACAATAATTAACCAAAACACACACATTACAAATAACAAATTACAACTAAGTCTCATGAATTCCTCCAGGGCTACAATCATCCTTCATTCCTGCTAGGGATTTAACTAGGTAAATTTCCCCTACAAAAAAATTGTTGGATGTTAATAAAAGTTAAATATAAAAAGGATTTAGTTAAAAAAATGTACATATTAAATGTAGCGAAACCACCCCTTACTGCAAGGCTGTAAACGCAGCATCAACTCCAACCTCCTCAATTGCTGCAAAGGCTGTAATCCCTAGACACCTCTATTAACAGGAAAAACAATGTATGAAGATTAAACACCCACACATTTATTTATATTTTTCAATTCAATGATAAATAGAATAGAAATTAAACATACCAGATTCAACCCGATCAATGAATTGAGGTTGTTGTGAATTGAGGTTGTTGTGAATCGCAAATCAAAGCCTCTACAGTGTTGGGATGCAATGAGCTGCGGAATGGATCAAGAACCCGACCTCCAGTGCTAAAAGCAGACTCAGATGATACTGTGGACATTGGGATGGCTAATATATCCCTAGCCATTTTGGAAAGAACATAATACTTTGAATTCTTGCTTCTCCACCATTTTAAAATATCAAATCCAACATAATCATCTTCCACCTCATCCTCCATATATCTCTCCAACTCATTTCTTTTGAGCTCACCTTGTTTCTTCTTTACTTTTTCTCTATACTTGTTAAGTATACTAACCCTTCCAACTCCACTATCACTACTTTGACTACCTTGTGTTATATGTGACTGTGAAGAAACATCTGATGAAGATACTACATTAGCATCGCGATTATCAGTGGGAACAGGAAACCATTCAACATATTGAGCATACAACTTCTTGATTATGCCTTTCAATTTTTTATCATCTCACCACACTTTTCTGGATACAATGTTGGAAAAGCTTCCTCAAAATAACCAAATTTATACCTTGGGTCAAGGAAACAGCCACAACCAAGAGATAATTCACACTCCCACTACTAAAATCCCAATATTTGTCAAATTTAGCTTTCATATTTGTTGCCATCCGTTTCAACACCCCATCCCCTCCCTCTATCCAAGAGAGAATTGTATCTTGGATGGTAATTAATTGAGGAAAGAAACTGTTAGATGTAACATGCAATGATCCAGAAAAAGCCAATGTAGCATCATACAAAATTTTCAAAAACTCCCTAAAAATACGGGCACGTTTCCAATCATCACTATTAGGGGGTCCCCCCTCATCGGCAACAGCAGAAGCATAAAAAGGATCATCTGTTTCCATACGACAAAAGGCTTTTTCATACTTTTCAGCTGTTTCTAACATCAAATAGGTTGAATTCCACCTAGTTGGCACATCAAGCACAACCATCAACTTAGTGGACAAGTTAGCCTCTTCAGCACACTTTCTAAAAGTAGCTAATCTAGCCGGAGATGCTTTCACATACTTACAAGAAGCCCTAATCTTAGGAATAGAAGAATCCAGCTCCTTCATCCCATCAGAAACAACCAAATTTAAATGTGAGCACAACACCTCAAGTGCATATACTCTCCATCCAATAAAGTCATTCCATTCCAATCACTCAAACTTCTCTTCAAATAGGCTAAGTTGTGTTGTTTGCACTAGCATTATCAACAGTCACACAAAAAATCTTACTGATCCCCCAATCCTTAATGCATTGCTCTAAAGCTTTGCCTATGGTTTCCCCTTTATGGTCAGCAATCAAACCAAAACCCAGTATCCTTTTATTCAACTCCCACCCCTCATCAATATAATGCCCAATCACACACATATAATTCATGTTTTGGATTGAGGTCCAAGTGTCAGTTGTAAGTGAAACCATTTGAAAGTTACAATACAATAAAGACTTCAATTTCACTTTCTCTTCAACATACAATTCCATGCAATCCTTAGCAACAGTTACACGACTAGGAATTTTAAATCTAGGTTGAGCAGTAGACATGAATTCTTTAAATCCTGAGTTCTCAACAAACTTGAAAGGAAGCTCATCAACAACAATCATCTTAGCAAGTTTATTCCTAGTCATTTCTTGGTTAAATTCAATAAGCTTGAACGAAATAGAATTATCTGAATCGGTTTCACACTGTTTTCCAAGATGAAGAGTCTTTGTTTCTTATCAATTTCCCTAGATGGGTTTCTTATCACAAACTTTCAAATGTTTGTTCAAGTTTGTTGTCCCATGGTTAGAACTATTGCATGCATAGGTTTTGCCACAATAATTACATACAGCCTTATCCCCTTCCCTTTAAAATGAGTCCAACAACTAGAAGCGGGCCTACTAGGTTTCCTCTTGCCACATACCTCTTGTGTAGACGGATCAGTTTCTGTTGGAGGTTGAGTAGGGGGCGGCATCATAGAAGGTTGTTGATTCATAACTTGTTCAAACCGGTGCCTCTATACCTCCAATATCTGTTGGGGATTGAGCACTTTCCCACTTGGGTTCCACTTGATTTTTGAGCTCCAAGTGGTGCTGGAATCTCTTGTGATGTCATTCTGCATAAATTTAAGAAAAAAAATGAATAAAACATGGTTTTGCTAACTTAAATTTGCATATAAGGTTTAAGATAACAAAACAAACTAATCATTTTTAGGTTTGAGATAACAAGAGCCACTTCCAAAATACTCCAAGCATTAGATCTCAACAGAGGCACTATCAAATATCAACCTCATAAATTGAGAACCGGAATTTTCCATATCAATTCCTCTTTGGTAAACTATGCAGCCAAGAACCAACCATAAACTCTGATGGAAAACATACTTCAACCTAACAACAAGCACAACAAAAAGAAATAGTCTGTAGCAGTTTATGAATTAAAGGCACTGCGCTCAGCCAGAAGATTACTCTGCCAAAAAACATGAATAGTTCTGGACCAACTCTAAATCCCAACGGCAGGGTCCAAACAGGACCGACTGAGCGTTAGAAACAACAAAAACCCAACTTACACAATAGTATAAACCAATACAGAGAAACAACACAAAACCAGCTTACACCATATTATAAAACCAATACAGAGAAACAAACAAAACCAGCTTACACAATAGTATAAAACCAATACAGAGAAACAACAAGAACCAGCTTACACAGTAGTATAAAACCAATACAGAGCAACGAGAATATAACCAGCAAATTATTGAGTTGGGTGAACATAATCAAATTCACAGAAAAATCAATTAATTGGGTGAGCATAATCAAATTCACAGAAAAAATCAAATCAAGCTCCAATATTCATAACCATTTGTAAATACAGCAGTACATTACCTGTTTGCAGTGAGGCCGTCAAGACTCGACACCACCAAGCAGAAGAAAATAGTTCGTCAATCAAAAATCTGAGCAAAGAAAATGATGGAACAAATTATAATATGAGAAATTTCATTAACGGTGAGAGCAGAGAGAACGATTCTACAAAAACAAAACAGGGACACACGGTTAGGGTTACCTGAGAGCATAAGCGATCCTTGCCAAGGGAGGAGAACACTTCCGGCAACCACGGGCGGCGGAGAGAAGGGGAAGGGAAGCTGTTAACGGCGGCGGCGCAACGAGCAAGGGTGAGGGGACGAAGGACAGTACGGAACGAGAGAGAGAAGAGAGGCTAGGACTTAGATTTAGAAGCAGAATCCTTGCCAAGGGGAGGAGAAGACCTCCGGCAACCACGAACGGCGGTGACAAGGGGAGGGGACGGTGTTAACGCCGGCGGCGCAGAGAGAAACGGTGAGGGGAAGACGGAGATTAGGGAACGAACAAGAGAGGGGCTAGGGCACGGGTCGGGAAGCAAAAAGGGAAATGAAAAAAAATCTAAGTGAAAGTAATGAAAATTGAAAAGGAACCCTCTCACTGTCTCACTCACGAGCTATAGGTCGGGTTCGGGTTGCTCGGGTTTGAAAAAAGAGAACCCGATACCCGAACCGATCAACCATCGGGTCTACCCAAAAACGACCCGAACCGAACAGGCACCCAACCCAAACCGTTTTTTTCCAATTGGATTGGGTCGGGTCGACCGGGTTGGTGGGTCGACCCGAACCCGCTTACACCCCTATTCACATCCATTCTCACGGTCTAACTCATTTGCCAAATGCGGACCCCTCTGCATAATTCAAGTCAGGGGGCTTTGGTTCCTCCACAAAACGAAGGTGATTGGCCGAGACAACCTCCACATTCATCACGGTCTGGATACCATGCGGGAGAGCTTTGACAGATTCTGGGCCTCCATCCTTTCCTCCAGCACTAACAGGCGTAACTAACGCACTACTGGGCCTAGCAAGATCATGATTGGGCTGGAGCAAAGGTTTACGAAGAATCTTGTTATAAGTCTCTTCGCTCACAATCTTGATAGGGGAGATAGTGGGCTCTTTTTCTCTGCCTTTTTCTTGCGAGTCCATAACTTGGGCCCATCAAACTTGGGCTGCTGGCCAACAAAAATAACTTCCTTCCCTTTATCTTTCCCGGCCTCATGCTTATCTCCACCAGTCTCCTTAAATGCCTCAAATCGGCTAGCATTAAATTTTGAGGATTCACTAGCCCCACCTTTCGCTTTTAGTTTCAGATTTTTCTCCTTAGAATTTGCCTGTCTCTTCTTTCGGGAAACAAGGAGCCAATCTCCATGCAAATCATGATCAACATTTTGTCGCCTCCTGTTCCGCTAGGATTTGTTGGAATCCCACCGCTAGTTTCACGTTGGTTCTGGACTGCAGGTTGACTGGCGGAGACTCCATTGGAGTAGTTCTTGGAGCCTTAGAACAGAAACGAGAAACATGTCCATAACACCCACAGTGGGAGCAGAGAAGGTGGAGGCCCTCATACTCCACTTTATACCAGTGCCGCCTTAGCCAAACCTTGCCAACCACAGGTTTAGTGAGGTCTATTTCCATACAAACCCGAGCAAACTTACCCCTAGATGCATTCAACGTAGTCATGTCCACTCTGAGAGGTGACCCAACTGCAGTAGCCAGACCAAGTAACACAATTTCATCATAGTACTCCATACCCAAACTGGGAAACCGAATCCATACCAGAGTTCTATCAATGGTAGCCTGGGAAGAGACAAAATCCGAATCCATGGTCTCACAATCAAGTAATGGTCAAATATCATCCAAGGTCTACCCTTAATTACTTTATCTTTATCAGCAGCTACATCAAATTTCACCATATAATAGCCATGTCCAACATCCATAATGTCAAAACCACCTGCCAGTTTCCATGCATTCTTCAACTTCTCTCGCATTGTAAAGAAACCCACATCCTTACCAAGAATTTTGACAAAAACTGCGTCCTGCCAAGGTTGCCATAATTCCTGTAGAATGCTATCATCAATAAAACAACGTGGGAGTAGACGATTACCATCCTCATATTCTATGCGAAATAGTTTCTCACTGATCAGATCAGGTCTTCTCACGTCTAGGGCGTGCAGCATAGCCTTCCATAAGCTTATCCCGAAAGGACACGTTAGCATGTTGCTTGCCTCCACCATCGTCCGGAGGCTTAGGTGGAGGGTGGGAAGAAGTAGGCACCGACGATGAGGTCATGAAACGAAAACCCTACCAGAGCATATAAGTCCAAACAAATATAACTTGCGCTCTTACGTTAAGTCCAAACAAATATGCATGTATATTTGATTAATGAATGTTATTGGGTTCATTTGAATAGTTTTTTCTACCACAAAACGAAAGGCATGTGCATATTTGATGAAAGGTTATGCTTGAGGTTCTAACACACATTGTGTGGATAAACTATGAGGTTCTCAAGCGGTTACCATGAGTGTATGGTGATGGGTAGCTCTCTCAATCACTCAAAGAGTGTATATAAACCATTACAAAACAAGAGCAATACCAACTACAAGATATAAATCTAAGGTAGAATAGGTAGGTGGTGAGAATAGGGATGATAAGAGGTCAGATGCAATTGCTTCTTCAATATTTGGGATCGGCACTAATCCTCACTTACCTTCTGAGTTCCAAGCACCTATTTATAGGTTAGAATAAGAATATAGTTGTTTATAGCCGTTTATAGTCGTTGTTGGCCGCTTTCTAACTGTTACAAACACTTTTCGTACATTCCTGTCTCGTCATCAAAAGTCAGATGCGTCTGAGTCTAACTTGTACTTTTGCTTCTGCGTCTGATTTATGCTTCTGTGTTCGACTTATGCTTCTGCTTTTAAGTCTGACCAAGTTGCAACCTTATTTGCATTTGACCTTCTTGCATCTGTTTTTGACCGAGATGCTTCTAAGTCTGACTTAGATGCATCTGCTTCTGACTGCATCTACTTTTGACCGAATCTGCTTCTGACTGATTTAGCTTCTAATTGAATCTGTTTCTGACTAAATCTGCTTCTGACTGACCGATTCTGCTTCTGACTGCATATGCTTATGACTGATTCTGCTTCTGACTTAATCTGCTTCTGAGCGATTTTGCTTCTGCCTGATTTTGCTTCTGACTTAATTTGCTTATGACTGGTTCTGCTTTTGACCGATTCTGCTTCTGACTGATTTTGCTTCTGATTGATTCTACTTCTGAGATGCTTATGACTGCATCTGACCTTGTTGTGTCTGACCTCAACTTGCGTTTGACCTTTGTTTGCTTCTGACCTTTGTTTCTACTTCTTTGATTTTCTTCTTAGCTTTACTCAAGTCTTCTCAGTCTTCTTGACTAATGATACTTTCTTTTATGACTTGAGACTTGATTTTTGAATTTAAGATGCTTCTTAAGATGATGAATCTTGGTGCATGGTTGATCAAGCTTCTTAACTTGATCTTGTTACATGTCTTAGTGTGTTTTTGCATACCTAAGCATCTCAAATCTCACGAAACATATTAGTAACTTAAGGACATAAAATCTTAAGTTTGATCTAAATGTTTGTTATCATTAAAACCAATTCACATAGGGTTTGACTCTTACACAGAGTAGTACATGGTTTTCAGTCACAACATAATATCAATTCAATTATATTCATCCAACGCTTATACATATATGAAAATAATCCACAAGAAAGCAAGATAATATGGGAAAATCATAGAACAACTATGGATGCTAGTGAGTGTGTGGATTATACTCATATGGTGTGTCGCATATGAAGTTTCCTGGGTTGCTTTGTTATTCCCCTTTTTCCAAATCCTCCTCCTCTTATCCTTGTTCTTCTCTCTCTCTCTCTCTCTCTCTCCCTTCTCCTCTCTTTTTTGACTCTAAGGTGGTGGCTCATGAAATCCTAATCAATCTCTTATTGGGATCAAAAACACACTTAATATTTTGGGTCAGGCCCATAACTACTTATTTCTATTATTTTTTTTAATTAATATAAATATGTGTGTATGTAACATATTAATATATATTTTCTTCACTACTTATTATGATGTTTTTAGAAAAGCTAATCTTAACTATGATTATAAATCATGGTTCATAAGAAAAATAAGGTAGAAATCAATCCTTAAAACAAAATATTTATATACTAGCATAAATAAAATATATTTTCATTATATTATCATACAAACCATATCATATTTTGTAGATATTACTAGTATAATATTACTTAATTTCCTACATTACTTAATTTAAATCTTATGACTAATCACTGATTATCACATTTCCATAATTACAGGATCCTTATCACATTCCTCAATTCAAATTCAATTATTATAATTATACACCATCCTAAAACTATTTTTACTTTCCTATCTCAAATCTTTGTGATTTTATGGATCATTCATATTTTAAATTCCCTCGTTTAAATTAAAATTCTAAAACATATCTCTCTCCTATTATTTAAATTATTATATTATTATTACTACTTCAATAATCATTATTATAGTTATAATAACTTTATTTTGATAACTATTGTCATCTAAATAAATTATAAGTGTTGCCTTGGACTGGGGCACTATCCCCTCACCCTAAATTTTTTATTCACCAAAAAAAAAAATAATTATGAATTCTGGAATTTTGGGATATTGTAGAGTGCGCTCTTGTTCTCTTTCTTCACGTTTCTTTATCTACTATCTATAGACTCCCCCAACAAAATGGACATTGTGAGATACTTGTTTATGTTGTCTCACAACATTAAATGCATGGAGTCATTAGGTTTGTTGTGCAGCTGTTGCATGGTGCCTTTTGCTCAGAGCAAATGTCCTTTTATGATTGCTTTATTGTTTTAGTATGAACATCCTTTTGCTTTTTCTGAAAGAAACTCCTTGTCTTGCCTTGAAACCTTGCTTGCATTCTTTGAGAATGAGGTAGTCCTTTTTGAATTTTGGAGCATTCTAAGCTACACAAGTTGAAAACTTATGTATAAGTACACAAGTGAAATAGAGCCATAAGATTTAATAATATTATATTTAACGGTGGAGATTAAAAGTAATAAATCGGTTACCAGTTGCAATCTTTCATTTTAACAGTTTGCAATGAGGTTCAGGCTCATCACGTGTTCCCTGCCTTTCATTATGTCCCCTGCAGTTTTTTGTCCACACCCCATACTCTTGTGTTTTCCTTATCTCTCGCCGGCGAAGGCTCAAGCATCTCAATCTTCCTTTTCTTCTTCGCGTCAAGGCCCAATGAGGCTTCTCGTCTAGTCCTAAACGCACAATGCTTCTCTGGAGCATGGATCTCAACCTCGGGTCCTCGCCACCCTCTTGTTGAGGATAATCGGTGACAACTGCTGTGGCGGCGGCAGAGCAAGCTCTCCCTGCAGTTGTTTTCTTCTCAGCCATGTCGTCGTTCGTATCTGTTGCTGGAATGACGGTGACAACTTCCTTTGATTTGCATGGCTTGGATCACCGCTGCAGAGGCTTCTTATCGTCGGTGCCTTGAGCTCTGATACCACAAAGCAATGCTTCAGAATGGGATTAGTGTATGTTCTTTAGATTTGAAAACTACAATCACCAGGTTTTACAAGGAAACCAATCTACAGTAAAGTGCAAGCAGTGATTTCTCATTTCTGAATTCTTATCCATCCAAAGATTGCAAAGTCCATTCTCATAATTTCAGGGTTCATTTGCTAATAAAAAAAGTTGCAGACAAAATAAAACCAAAAACACATAAACCAAGAGAATTGGTAAAAGAGACTTGTGTATTAATACACAAATTTTTAACTTGTGTAGCTTAGAAATCCCCTTGAATTTTGAAAACATCTTGGAATTTTCCTCTAGAGAAGATCTTCAGTCTAAACTTCTATCACACTTGGGTCTTAACTACATCAGATTGATGATGGTCTGAGTCTTCAGACGCTGATTTCAAGTTTTAGATTGATGACTTGCATTAGACTTAGATACTCCTTTATACTCAATAATTAGGAATATTTTTCCTACATTAATACAACTTCAGACTGAATCAGTGAACTCTAAGACTTATTTAAATATTCTCAAAACTTTGTTAGCATCAAAATCAGGATTTCTGATCAAACCAGTCTTGAGACCCACATTTGTGACTTTTCCATCAATTTTTCTAATTGTCACATTTAATTTACATGAGAATATATTTTAGTTTACTTAATTAGGAATACTTTTACAACCAGTGGTTGGTTTAAGTGGCATGTGTTTGATTCCCCTTAAAAAGGTCTCCGGTTCAAGTCTTGCATATGGAGAAAGAAAACTCCGTTGGAAGAGCTAGCCCCACCATAATGTGGATATTTCAGGCTTGAGCACGATTGCCTTTATTGGAGGATAGTTGTGGTTCACACAAAAAATGGGTAAAAGTGTCCTCCCCAATTTTTTTGCTACCCTCCTAAAGTGTGTCCCTTGATGATATGGCACCTTCTCTTTCCTAGTTATGCATCCTATGTGGCCTATCACTAATCATAGGTGGCTTAAACCTATTATTATACTTGTAATTTTGTTATAATAATAATTAATTTTACTAATCCCATTTTCACATATATGACTATCAAAACAAAAAATTTGCATGTCATCTTGTTTGAAAACAGGGAAGAGGTCTTTGACCCTAGCAGCGCGACTGCAAGCTTTTGAACCAGCGGCCATGGAGTCCAGACCCAGTAGCATCCATGGTGCGTCCACAACGCAAACCAAGCTTCTCAAAGCGCGATGGTGACTCACTGACGGGCTCACTGTGCCGGTGCATCATTCATCAACTCCCCATGTGGTAGCGTTTCCACCATCGTCACAACGCTACAATGCCAGCAATCAGTCCCCTCCCCTTCGGACCACAATGCTCCTCTATGCTACCACCTCCAACCAGCCGCCACTGTCCCCGTTAATGTTGCATGCACCACCCCCTGTCTTTTCCCATCACACCTTTGTTGTTGTATGTTGCTCCCCTCCAAACCACTAGAGCATGGTCGTACTAACCTGTTTTTTCCACCATTCCCTTTTTTGTGCTCTATCACCTAACCAATTGTCTGAGTTCTGAACTAGGAGTCCCAATTTTTTTTTCATTTTACTTGGGATTCTTTGCATTTCATTTTCCCACTTTCATTTTATTTAAGATTATGTTTATCTTTGTAAGGTCCAAGAATCCTCTAATGGTGTTTTCATAATGACAAGCTCTCAAAATTCACTTAGTATAATTCTGATCTAAAAAAGGTACTAATGATTTCATTTGAGTCTGTCTTAAGAAGATACAGACAGGGAAACTCCAGAAGATCCCTTTGATATTTTTAAATGACCCTGTTCAGAAGAAACAGTTCAAACACTTCTCAAGGAGTAACTCTGCAAATAATCAGAAGATGCTTTCATATTGTATATGTGATATATTTATAAAAGAAAGCAAGAAAGCCGTTGAGAATAATTACAATAAACATTCTGTCAAATGTCAAGAAAATCACTCTTACAGAAGAAGCAAAGTTAATGAAAGAAGAATTTCTATTCAAGAATTGTTGAAGGATACCATATCACAGAAGATTAAAATTGAAATGTAAAAGGAAACTGTCCAAAAGAACATCATAGTATGCTAACAGAAGATTAAAAGGAAGATTCACTGTCAGGAAGCCTGCAGAAGAAGCAATTTCCTATAAATTCATATTCTCTAAGTTTCCTTGTGCTACAGTTGCTTAGATTCATCCTAAAATTATTCCTTCAGCCTTAAATGTCTCAAAAAACCTTTCTAGAAGAAAAAGGGTTGTTTTAAAGAAGGAATTAAAATCTTCAGAAGAAGCAACTTCCAGAAGATATGACCAGACAAGGGACGGCTCCTACTTTAACAGCTGGAGTTTCAGCACCTTCCCCAAGACTTCCCAATGGCTAGAAGTCTGCCTTTGCCTATAAAAGGAAGCCATCTCTTCATTAAGAGACACACAACACCAGAAGAAAGGCTCATTGCTTTAAAATTACCATCTCTACCTTCTGGAAGATTTTCTCTCTCTTCAAATCACTTGAAACTTAAGTCACAAAAGTCTGAAAGGAAGAAAGGGAGAATACTGGCTCAATAATCCTCTGACGTGCTAACTCTGATTGTATTTTGAGCCTTAATTTATTGTATTCATTATTTCCATATTCTGTAAAGCTCTAAAGAACAACATAGGAAGCGTTAGTTCTTCTTGAGAAGAGTTATTCTGTTTTGCAAGTTGTTGTGAGCATTAAACTTGTAAACAGAAACATAGGAAGAATCCTGCAAGGAACTACAGAAGAAATCTGTGAACTATTCTGAGTTGTTGAAGTTGCAGAAGAACTTTGTGTTGAGCTTGAAGAGACTGCAGAAAAATACTAGTGGTAAGGAGTATCCAAGAAGCTTGTGTAACAAGGTTGACATAAGGAAAATCCCACTGAGTGTAGGGACTGGATGTAGCCTCAAAAGTTAGAGGTGAACCAGTATAAATTTGTGTGTGCCTTCTCTTTCCCTATTCTTCTTTACATTGATTAATTTACCTTTGCATCTGCATAAAATAATTTTGGAATCTATCTAATACCTAAGTAAGTGTTACTCTAAGGTTCCATCAAAGTGAACCATATTTTTTGCGTCCTATAAATTGTCATTAGTTAACCATATCTTTATTGATATTAAAGTTCTAATATTTAGCCAAGTAACATTTGAGCAAGAAAATATTAGAAGTTGCAGAAATTAAAAAGGAATCACAATTCAACCCCCCTTCTTGTGATTGATATATTCACTTCAATCTTTTCATTTTTTGGCTCAAATTTTTTATTTTTTTCTTCTTTTATGGTCAAACGGATTTTATATCAAAATCCATAAGCTGAAACCTTTGGGAAACAATGTTTTGCATGCGTACATTTATGAAATCTATGTGTTTTATTCTGTTAAACCCCTTTTTTGTGTGAAAAAGAACAAAAAGTTAAGGTTGTTGGTGCTATGGTGTAGATTTGGTGATGCTTTTGTAGGGACACATAGAAAAACATTAGAAGAGGGTTGAATAGTGTTTTTATAAACTATGTAACATCCCGTAAATTAGAACTTCTATTAATTCATAAGATTAAGATAGGAAATTGTATGTTAATAATTAAGGAAAGAAAGCTTAAGAAATTAGGAGATAAGACTTAGGCTAAAAACTAAGTTTCAGCGGTCTCGCTCAAGCGAGAAGATCTCGCTTGAGCGAATTATGCAGAAAAGTCTTGGATTTGAGTTTTCTGCATTTCTCGCTTAAGCGAGCCTAGCTCGCTTGAGCGAGAAACAGGGACTTTGGGAAGGCTCTCTGGACAATTTTCGCTCAAGCGAGAATCGTCCAGAGAGGGTGTATTTTCTGGGTCCTTCTCGCTTGAGCGAGATAGTCTCGCTTGAGCGAGAATGTGAAGAAAGGTCATGCAATCGACACGCTCGCTCAAGCAAGAAGACCTCGCTTGAGCGAGAATCCACTTAAGGCACCAGATTTCTCTTCAGAATCATAATTTTCTCTTCTCCTTCTTCTTCCTCCTTAATCTAGAGAGAGACTCTGGATTTCTAGAGAGAGAAAGCTTGGATTGAAGCTTGAAAAGGGAAATTGGAGCAAGGAATTGTCACGTGATCCATCCTTACTCACTTTTCTTCCTTTGAGCTTCGAGATTATGTGAGTACAACTCACACACCTTCACATTGAGATTTCTTTGATCTAATGCATGAACCCTATCCTTTAATTTCCTTTCTTTACACTTATAGATGTTGAATTATTGGTGATTGTATGAGAATTCATGTGATTAAGTTTAAAAGCTAATGTGTAATCTATATATGTTGTTATTGATATCAAGAACATTAGGTTACGAAATTTACGAAATATATTGTTTATCAGTTTATTAGTTCATTGAATCATGTAAGCCGGTTTCGACCGTGAGTTAATTCAAGCCGGCTTTTGCACTGTGAGTTAAGAAAATTAAGTAATTATGTGAAAACTTGACTTTAGTCCAGTAATGGGTGGGATACGTCCCCGGGAAAGACGTTTCCCGTAGTCTGAGCTCAGTTCTAACTCCAGTTTAAGTGATAAGATCATGCTTGCTGGGCACAGCAGTGAGCTGCATCATTAGTGCATATAATTGATCTGATTGTTATGAATATGGTTATGTCTTGACTGCTGCATATTAGTTCATGATTTTTCCCCTACACTGCATATGCATAGTTGTACTTCACTGAGACATTCGTCTCACCACACGTTTTGTGGACTCAATCTAGGTGTGTAGGTACCTCTTGGAAGGGATCAGTGATTGAGAGCAGGGGCTTTTTACTAATTGGAGTTTAGTTTTATTTTGGATTGTATAGAGAGTATATATGTATATGTGTTGACTGATGTTTTTTAGATGATTACCTTGTAGCCTTCGGGCAAGTATTGTATATATTATGTATATAGTTTGAGTCTCTTCACAAATTGTATAAGTTATCGTTGGTTTCTTATCGAATTGTGAACGATTTGATATTCCAAAAATGTTGCGAATTAATTTCAAGAATTTTGGATTTAGTTTCCAACAGACTAAATCTTGAATTTAGGAATTATGACGTTACAAACTAAGCCTTTTTTATGGAAACCTTTTTGCAAACTAAGTTCTGAAGGGTTTCAAACAGTGATTCAGATGCTATCTGAAGCTTTGTTAATTGTCTGAAAAATTTCAGACCATTTTTTAAAACCTTTTTCTCAAGATAAGTTCTTTAAAAATATTTATAGCTACCTAGTTAAAAAAATCCCTCTTCTCCTCAGTATAAACTGAATGTAAAGAGTTAAGGGTAAGAGAATATACCCAGCCAATTTATCCTGGTTCACCCACAACCTTGGGCTACATCCAGTCCTCACACACTGTGAGATTTTCCACTAACTTATCAAAGTTACAAGTATTCTTTGTTATCAACTGTCTCTTCAGGCAACACACTAAGTATTCTTCTTACAGAGCTTCTCTGGGCATCTAATTATTTTTTTTGTTTTCAACTGCCTCTTAAGGCAATTTACCAAGTATTCTTTTCTAACAAGCCTCTCTAGGCTCTACAACAAGTATTCTTTTCTAACAAGCCTCTCTAGGCTCTTCAGCAAGTATTCTTTTCTCATAAGCCTCTTCAGGCTCTTACAATTGATTGATTACAAATGAAAATAAATATCTTGAATTTAGAACATAAGTTCTTCGTTCTGGGTGTACAATGAGAATAACAGTGATCTAACACTGGATTTGAAGGTTGTTCTTGTATATAATTTTCAATATGAGCAGAACTCTAACATCTTCTTCCACTTGCATATTGCTGATTAGAAATAACCAGCTTCACAGTGTAAGGTCCAAGACCCTTTTAAGCAAAGGTTTTAATGACAACAAATTTTCACAACAATATTCTAAGTGTTCTGAATACTTTGGTACTAATGTTTGCACTTGAGAATGCTTGAAAGAATACATGAAAAGTTACAGAATGAAGGTGCAAAGATCAAAAACATCATTTAACATCAGAACATGTGTCTAGAAGTATGTACATAGAGCTTTCATGTCAAAAGTGATGAATCAAATTCAAGAAGTAGTTTCTTAGCTTCAAGAAGGTCAAGATAGTTCATCTAAGATCCCATGAGTATTAAAATGAGTTGTATCAAGCTTCATAAGCAAAGTTGAAGCTTCAGGAGGATCATTCAAGACAACTAGAAGCATGAGAATGAGCTTTCATGAAACCTGACACCTTCTGAATGTGAAAGATCACTTAAGCAATTCAAGCATAATCATTCCAAGTGTTGCTGATGCAAACAAGGCAATTGGAGAAGATCAATATCACTAGAAACACAGTTTTGTCCTTAGAAGCAAAACTTTCAGTTTCTGCAGAAGCATCAAATTCACATTCCAAGTTGTAAACATGTTCAAAGTATCTTTAGAAGCACTGAACAAGTTCCCACACTCCTCAAGCTATTATCCTTGAATATTTCAAGTTGAAGAACACTCACAATACAAATAAAGCAAGGATAAAAGATTGGAAGCTTTACAAGCATATTTGAAGCTTCACAAGAAGAAACAGAATTCTGCACACTTCCAGAAGAAGAAACAGATTTTTTGCGGAAGAAACAGAATTTCTGCACACTTCTAGAAGAAGAAACATAATTTATGCACACTTCCAGAAGGAGTTGTTTGCTCCAGAAGAAGAAACAGAATTCTGCACACTTCCAGAAGAAGAAACAGACCCTCTGCAACCTCCAGAAGAAAGAAATTGGCAGAACCTGCTGCAATTTCAATTTAAAGGAGTTTAAGACAACTTTTGCTAAAAATGAGAAAATGCCCAGTATTTATGCATGTCTTACTAACTACTTCAGAAGAAGGAAGCTTAAATAGAATGAAATTACTGGCTGCGGAAGATACACTTCAGAAGGATTGACTGGTCAAAGCTGAAGAAAGAGAAAAGTTGTCTTATGATAGTGATAGCTCCTACAAGGCCAGCTGAGATCTTGACCACTTCTCCAAGCAATTGCAACGACTATTTTGACCCCCCAAAACTCTATAAATGCAGCCTCATTCAGCTAGGCAAAATCAAGGAGAACAAAAGGGAAAAAAATCAAAAGGGCCATAATGTAGAAATTCCCTTCTAGAGTGAGGTTCTCCTTTGACCACTCCAATATGCAGAGCCACTGTTTTTAATTCCTAGAGAGTGTGTCTAGGTTCAGTTTTGTAAAGATTAATCCACTCCATGAGTGTTTTGTGAGCCATATGTAAAAATCTCATCTCTTGTTGAAGAGTGTTTGTGATCTCCCAAGTTAACTAGAGAGAGTTAGTGTTGGATTGAGAGGGTGTAAAACCTACAGAGACTGAGCAAATAATACTGATTTTAGAGCCTGAAGAGGCTACAGAATAATACTTGGAATAGAGCATGGGGAGGCTATGGGAGAAAAGAATACCTTGTAATCATGATTGATTAGTGGAAAATCCTACTGAGGTAGGTACTGGACGTAGCCCAAGGATTGTGAGGGTGAACCAGTATAAAAATCATTTGTGCAATGTCTCTTACCCTTACTCTCTTTAATTTTCTGCACACACATATATTGTTTTGCTAGTTATTGTTCATACTTTGAATATTTAGCAAGCTGTAAACTAGATTTTGATAAACCTATTTTTTAATTGATATTTTCTCATAAATCACATCCATATCAGTTCAAATACTAATATGGAAAGTTTCATTAAAATATGAAACTGTTTGGTGCTTCAAAAGCACATGTATTGAAATCTATTCATGTTCAACATTGAAACTTAGGGTTCAAACTACCAGATTTTGATAAACCTATTTTTGAACTAATATTTTCACATAAATCACATCCATATTAGTTCAAATACTGATATGGAAAGTTTCATTAAAATATGAAACTGTTTGTTGCTTCAAAAGCACATGTATTGAAATCTATTCATGTTCAACATTGAAACTTAGGGTTCAAACTACCAGATATTGATAAACCTATTTTTGAACTAATATTTTCACATAAATCACATCCATATCAGTTCAAATACTGATCTGGAAAGTTTCACTAAATTATGAAAGTGTTTGGTGCTTCAGAAGCACATTTCTTGAAATTTGTCCATTGTTCAACATTGAACTTGGGGTTCAAACTACCAGATCTTTACAAACTTGATTTTAATCAGATTTAACTTTATATTCTGATTGTTTACTATTTAAATATCTGATCTGGAAAGTTTCATCAAGTTTCAAGTTCATTTGATACTTCAGAAGAAACATTTATCAGATTTCATTGTGTAACTTGATTTAAAAATATCAGATTGATATAAACTTTCTTCTGAACAGATTTTCTCACATAATCTTATTAGTTATTGGTTAAATAACTATTCTGGAAAGTTTTATTAAAATACAAAATCATTTGACCCTTCAGAAGAATGGTTTAAGGTGACAAATTCACTATTTTGCTTCTGCATAACTGCAGAAACCTTATATTATTCTTCTGAACCTTATTTGAAGTTGTTTCTACATTAAATACACTATATGGAAGAATAAAATTTGATGATATTAGTCCTTATGATATTGCTTGCCTTTGAGAAGATAGTTTCAATCAACTTAGTGGGCATTATACACTAACCACTATCTTCTAGAAGTAACTTCTGATAGCCAAGGTATTCCTTGAGCAAAGATCAGTAAGTTTTTCAAAGTACTTGTAGGTTGGACCAAAAGTTTTCAAGGGTCACAATTCCACCCCCCTTCTTGTGACTCTGTGATTTACTTCACACAGCTCTCGAGCTTTGCAACTATGCAGTATTCATCTCAGCAGCTCTTCATTTCTTCGGTTTAGCTGCAATTTTGCATAACAATTCACGCGCACGTGATGAGATTCTGGCAAGCGTACCAAAATTTCAGCAGTATAATAGTAAGTATGAGTTATCATATCCACAGGGAACGGTTCACTTCGTATTTATTAGTGATCAGACTATCAAGTGAGAAATGGTATTTGATGATTATTGTGGGGAAAATAAATTGCATAAAGTAAAAGGGATAGTAGTGATAGAGTAAAATAGCGTTACTTGGATCAGGATTGAACTTCGTATCATCGCACCCCTTACATATGTGAACCTCAATGTTAATTAAGAATATATTTCTATGATATCCTAGCCAAACTATATTATTTTACCCCGAGTCAGATAGTAAAATACTCGAAGATAATCCATGCGGGTTCTCCCAGGCGACAAATTACCCCGACTTGATTGTCCTAATTTTCCGTTCGTTAACACTATCAATTCTCCGTATATTCCTATAGGGACTACTATGAAGGGGATGTCACATTCCAATTCTTCAATCATTGATTCCCCTTATATTCCTATAGCGATTACTATGAGTACTTTTACCAATCAGAATTTTAGTTTCCTAAGTATTGGCTCCCCCAAACTCGCTGTTAATCTTATAGAAACATCTGTCACCTGAATCCTAAAATTAACCTATAACTCCGGCACAAAGGCGGAAGCTACGCATTAAGTAAAGCATAAAAGTACCGACATTATGGAATAGGGATTCATAATTAATAAAGAGAATTCACATACATGTGGGGATTGAATCAACTACATTCAATCCTATTGGAGAGTTTAGCTACGCATGGTAGCCATACAGACCAATGAAGAAACTGTCACACTTTTCTTCAATCCTAGCGTTGCTATCTCGGCAGCCCTTCGGGGTCTCCTCTGAACTTGAGCCCTAAAAACTATTCTACTCTCTCCTTTGATCTGTACAAAGGGTCCTATTTATAGACTAAGTAAAGCTATCTTAAGTCTGGAAGGAATCTGATTTGAAAATAGATCTGAAAATAGATCTAAAACGAATCAGCGTAGTTGCGCTTCATCTGCGCTGCAGCGCATCTGCAGCGCAAGTGAAGCGTGCAGCGCGTAACAGATTACTCTGTTTCTTCTTTTAACAGCTTGATCTCTTCCTGATCTTATCCTTGTTTGCTTGGCTTTCCTTGTTTCCCTCTTTTTGATCTGATTCTGTGTTTATTCTGCCTTTGAATTTAAATTAGGAAGTTATCTGCAGAATCCTTGTTTAAATGGCAGCTGATCTTATCTTTATTTGCTCTGATTTAAACTTCAAATTCGCAGATCCTCTCCTTAAATAATGCTATCTTCTTTCCTTGTTCAAATCTTTCTCATAAATCTGCAAAATTAACAGATTTTGTATTAAAATAGCATCAAATTCAAATTCAAATCAAATAAACACAATTATTACAATTATTACTAAAATGGGATTATTTTGGGGCATAAATTACTATTTTAACCTTGATAAGTGCAGTAAAAATACAAGAATTTATCATATAATTAGCACTTATCAAAATACCCCCCAACTTAACTTCTTGCTTGTCCTCAAGCAAGAGACCTCTTTGTAATAAAAAATTGGATTCAATCCCCCTGTTGCAATTCTCAGAATTAAGGACAAATTTCCATCATCTCTTTACTAGGCAGAAGTCACTTTCCAAATATCAGAAAAATCAGAATTAAGAGATGTTACCAAAACTCAATCAGAACAGGATACAATCAAATCAGTTAAACTTTCTCAAAAATAGCAATTAAAGCAATAAATGATAAACCAAGGAATTCTCTCATGCTCACGGGTAAGTGTTTCCCTCAATTTTTCCACCACAGTTGAACAACTAGAATTGATAGTCGTTTCTAGTTTCTAAACATGCACATAGTTAATATGGATCAAAAGGTCTTTTCTTGGTTGTAATGAGGTTGGGCTATCAAGAAATCATGTTTTTTCTGGATAAGCAAAGAACACTTAGAATAGAGAGCATTTTTTTATTTTTCTTGAACTTGGAACTTCTTTCCATTCTCCATCTCATTCTTGATTTGTCTTACTTGGGTTGGCCTCTTTCTTTGTTTGAAGATGCACTCCCCCCAACTTATTCATTTGATTCACTTTTTTTTTATCATTTTTGAGGGAGTGATCTTCTTTTGCTTTCTTGTGCCTGCTTTTTGTATTTCTTTTACCTTTCAAGTAACCAACCTTTTCTCCCATTCTTTCAAGTTGCACCTTGCTCTCTATCCCAAGTGTGTAAGGGACAAGATACAACAATTATTTGGATTGGGGTGCATAAGAAGAAACATTCAAGCTCAAATGGGTTACCGAAAAAACAATTTGGAAAAATTTTCAAGGGTTGGCTTTTTGGCACTAAGCAAATAATTTAAAAACAAAAATTGCCTTTGTCACTTCCATATTTTCCATGAGCAGAGTAAAATCCAAAAACTCAATCAATAACAATTGACAAACAGTGGTGAAACCTCTCAATTCAAGTGTTTGGACTCACAACTCACCGGTTTTTTGGCTAATTCCTTGATAAAGCACTTAATGGTTTTAATTAACTATCCTGATAGGTTCTCCTGAGAAATATCCTAATCCTAACTGATTATGGAATTAATCACAAAACCTTTTCTTCTTTCCTAATCTGGTTAGTTAAACTGCCTAATTTCAGAGAATTCTGAAAAAAATTTCCTTAAATCCCTAATTCCTAAAATCCTAAAATTTTAAAAATCCTAAAAATCCTAGAAGAAAGGAAATACTGAAAATGCACTCCATAGCAATATAATGTATCAGTGAGGTATATATACAGTATATATCCAGAATAATCAAAAGAAAATAAAAATAAAAAATGAAAAGAAAAAGAAAAGAAAAGCACCAAATCAAAAATATTAGTCTGCTTCATCTCCATCAGTTGCTCCATCTCCAGCTGCTCCTCCCTCTCCTAGAAAAATAGGCCTGTCCCCAGGCCACTGCATGTGTGCATGAAACTCCTCCGGAGTCATGCCAAAATCTGGTTCATGCCTGGAGCGATACTGGAACTCCTGGATATGGGATAAACCTCTAGCAATGGATGCATTCTGGGTAAAAATGTGTAGTGCCCAGAATGGGATAGAGGTGTCTGCTGCTGGTGGTGCTGGTGCTGGTGGCTGCTGCTGCTCATCCTCATCATCCTCCTCCTCTGGAATGCAGTTGGCTTCTATATACCCTCTGGTCATGGGGTTCAAGATGTGAACCGAAAGGAGCACCTCAACACCCCTAGAACTGTAGAGGGTTGTGATAAGTGAAGGAAAGACCAAACTGATCCTGGAGTTGGCGCTGCGGCGCCCCACAGAAGATACAAAGTCTGCTATCTTCTGTGCGATGATACTGGCAATATCTATGTCTACGCTAGTGATGATGTTGTAGAGGAGGTGGGCTACTGGCATGGTGACGTCTGATACATGGTTGGTGGGTTGGATGTTAGCCAACACCAACACTGTCCACATCCGCACGATGTCCCTCATGTCTCGCCTATAAATGCGAGCAGCATGTCCATAAACATTCCTCTCGAAGGAACGTCCCCGCAGGCATAGGCTCTCTGCGATCTGAGTATCTAGGGGATCATTCCCATAGACCCCCACAGCTCTCATCCTCTCACGATGCTAACACGCCATGAGTCTTCTATCCTCAGGTCCTGGAAATAATAAAAGTTTGTTGATCGCATCGAGATCATAAGAAATCACATATCCTCGGACATAAGACTGCCGCCTCACATCAATGCCATGGTCTCCAATGGCATTGGCATAGAACTCCCTAACAATGTCAGGGTCAAAATGCGAATCTGGGCGGCTGAGGCGGACCCAGTTCCTCTTGTGTATCTCAGCTTTGAATTCCTCATATTCGCCAGGCTGCAATGACACTGGCCTCTCTTTGATAAAATTACAGTCCATCAGTGAACTATAAGTCTCTGAGGACTTAGCATCCTTGAATCTGTGAGCATCAAACTCTGGGTCCTCTTGGGGTGTCTGCCTATCTCTCTTGGCACCCCCTTGCCTCTCCTAGAAGCACTAGAGGAGTTAACTTCCTTAAAGCGAGCCATCTGCAAAATAGAACCAAGATTATTTCCATGCAAACAAAATATCAACTCATAATTAATGAAATAAGTGGCCAAGTTAATTCAGAAATCAGAGCGATCATCCAATCAAGCACTTGCACAAAAATCTTGATTTTAAAGTTACCCATTGCCAATTAATTAATTTATTAAGAGCATGCTAAAGTGATCAATTGAAGCAAGTCCTAATCAATCTTTAAACAGGGCAGAAATTGGTAACAACATCATGCTCAAAAATCATGTTATCAGTAACATGTAATAAAGGCACAATCATTCAAGTATGGTCACGCAAAAATATGGAACAAACTGAGCATACAAGCACCAAACAAAACAACATGCAACAATTCATTGAGCACTTCAAAAACTACCACCTAAACATATTAAAACACACCATAAAGCATACCACAGTAGCAAGCATACTAAACTAAGACTCTATTGACAAATTTTTCCCAATTTAAAGGGTCTTACGAGCCTAAGTTATCTATCCTAAGTTTTTGTTCAAATAAATGAAAAACTGAAAATTTTAATCGGTGCAAAAGGACTAAAACTATAAAAACATACCTGGTGTAGCTTTGAAAATTGAAAGGAAGGAAGTTTGGAAGTAAAAGGGTCGAAGAAAAGGATGAACTTTCAGAGAAAACAATGGTTAGGAGCGAAGGGAAGGTTTAAAATAACCTTCCCCCGCTCTAGGATTCAAATAAATCCAGGAGCGCGCATTTGCGCTCCACTTTTGCTCAGCGAAAGTGCATCGCGTGCTTCATAGAACATGAAGCGAGCCGCTTCGCTTCACCTACGCTTAGCGCAGGTGAAGCGTAGAAAACAGAGTGCAAATTTTATAATTTTGCGCTTCACTTACGCTTAGCACAAGTGAAGCGCAGAAAACAGAGAAAAATTATCAATTCTGCGCTTCACCTGCGCTAAGCGCAAGTGGAGCGCAGAAAACAGAACTGAAATTCCATTTGTTGTTTTCTGCTGCTTCCTAACTTTAATTGTTTCTCATCCTTTACTTAATTAAATCAATCCAATTCCTAAAAATTTCTTATTCTACATAGGCATTGACTCTAACACAAAAAATCAAAGACAAAGAAAAGAAAAAATAAAAACAAAAAATGTTGGGTTGCCTCCCAGGAAGCGCTTGTTTAACGTCTAATAGCTCGACGTCTGGTTCAATCATGGTGGCCTCAATTGGAGGATGATGGTTGACTCTGTTCCAGTTCTTCCTTTAAGTTCCCATCCTCCATGCCAATTTCTTATTTTCTCATCATCACTATCTTCACTAATTTCCTCTTCTGATGCTACTCTTTTTCTCTTTTTAAATCTGAATTCCGGCATGCTTTCTGGTTGCTTTATTCTCATTCTTGGTTTCCTCATAAATCCAGAAACCTTCTTCTTTTGCTCCACAATGTCTGGAGGAGCCTCTTTCTTTCTTACCTTTGGCAGCTAAGATTTAGATTTAAATTTATAGATCCCATCAGTAGGATCTATTTGTAATTTTTTTGGAGCTTTCTGTACTTGGGGAATTCCTATGTCAATATGAAACACAATGCTCTCATCTTTAGAGCTTAATTGGTATTTTCCCCGATCAACATCCACTATTGCCTTGGCAGCTTTCATGAAGGGTCTTCCTAATATTAAGGGGACATCAGTATCCTCCTCTTCCATCTGTGCAATGTAGAAGTAAACAACATATACAAACTTATCCACTTTGATTGGTAGATCTTCAATTATCCGATAAGGGCTGTGAATGGATTTGTTTGCAAGTAGTAACTTCACTTTGGCAGGCTTGACCTTCAAAATTCCCAGCTTATTAAAATATGATAGCGGCATCAAATTGATGCTCGCCCCAAGATCCAATAAAGCATGTGTAGCTGGTTGATTACCAATAGAAAGTGGTACTGTGAACTTACTTGGGTCAAGTGACTTGCCTGTGGTGTAGACCTCTTCTGGTTCTTCTTCTTCTCTTCGCAAGACTGCTTCTGGATTTTCCTCTTGTTGAACACTCTTCTATGCAACCCCTTCAGTGGGCACTTGCTCTTCAAATGTGATGTTTTCTTCTATATCACTTTCCTCTGACCTGTTGCCATCAGTAGCAATCAAGTTGCAGTGTTCCTTTGGGTTGTTCTGAGTGTTTGCTTTAAAGTGTCCATTCTTGTGTTCTGCCATCTCTTTTGCTAACTGGCCCACTTGACTTTCTAATGCTTTGATTGATGTTTGTGTTCTTCCTGAATCCATCAAATCCTTGTAAGAAAGCATCAATCTTCTCTTCCAACCTGTTCAATCTGTCATGCGTAGATGGTTGTTGCTGCTGATATGGTGTTTGTTTGTTTCCTCCATTCTGCCCCCATCCAGAGTTGTTTTGGTTATTTCTCCATCCTTGAGAGTACTGATTGTTGTTATTGGAGAAATTTCTTTGCCTCCCCTGGTTACCCATGAAGTTGACTTGTTCAGCTTGAGTTTCTTGGTAAGAGCACTGACCATTAGGATGGTCGCCTCCGCAAAAGTCACAGATCAAAGGTTGGGCTTGAATAGGTTAGGATTGGACAGCTTTTAATTGTTGAGGGAGTGCTTTTAATGTTTCAGTGAGTGCCTCTATCTGTCTTTTGATAAGTTTATTTTCCGCTAGAATAGCATCACTACTATTGAGTTCCAACACTCCTTTCTTCTGTATTTGGGCTGGTTGTCGTCCACACTGAGCTTGTTGATCATTCTGAGCAAAGTTGTCAATGATTGCGATCGCTCGCTCTGCATCCACTGATAAGATAGTTCCTCCTGCTGCAGCATCTATGAAAGATTTGGAATCAGACTTGAGTCCATTGCAGAAAATGTTGAGTTGAGCAATATCATCATAGCCATGATTAGGACATTTGCGCAGCAAAGATTTGTATCTCTCCCAAGCTTCGCATAATGGTTCATCTGTTCCTTGCCTGAATGTGGATATGTCTGTCTTGGCTTGTATGTGTTTTCCTGGTGGGAAAAATCTTTTTAAGAACTTGTCTTCAACCAATCCCCAGTTGTTTAAACTTTGGTTTGGATGAGACTTTAGCCATTCCTTAGCTTTACCTATCAAAGAAAAAGGAAATACGCGTAAATATACAGACTCTAAATCACCTTCCTCAAAACCCATAGTGCCAATTAATTCATAAAAGTTTGAGAGATGTGTATGTGGATCCTCATGATCTTATCCTGCGAATTGATGGGCACTGATAAGAGTGAGGTGAGCAGCCTTTAAGTCCAAGACTTCGCTTTTGTTGGTAAGACAATGCTTGAATAATGGTGAGGTCATTGATGCATGACATATTCTCCCAAGGTCCTTCTTCTTGGTTGTTGTTCTTCTATATTTTTGGGTTCTTCCTCAAGTCTCCTTCTCCTTCTCCTATTTCTACTTTTGTTCCTCCTTGATGTCCTTTCTATTTCTAGATCAAATTGTAACTGATTTGGGGACACCTAGCCTCTCAAAAGCATAAACAAGAAAACTAGAAAAGGGGTAAGTGTGGAAGAGAATTTTTTATAAAAAGAATAAAAATAAAAAAAAATTCCTAAAAATTCCTTAAAAAAATAAAAATCTAATCCTAAGATAGAGTATTTACAACTTGATAGTTAGACCTCCCAAGTCTATACGAATTGATACACCGTTCCCCGGCAACGGCGCCAAAAATACTTGATGAGATTCTAGCAAGCGTACCAAAATTTTAGCAGTATAATAGTAAGTATGAGTCATCGTATCCACAGGGAACGGTTCACTTCGTATTTATTAGTGATCAGACTATCAAGTGAGAAACGGTATTTGATGATTATTGTGCGGAAAATAAATTGCATAAAGTAAAAGGGATAGTATAGATAGAGTAAGATAACGTTACTTGGATCAGGATTGAACTTCGTATCATCGCACCCCTTACATATGTGAACCTCAATGTTAATTAAGAGTATATTTCTATGATATCCTAGCCAAACTATATTATTTTACCCCGAGTTACCAGATAGTAAAATACTCGAAGATAATCCATGCGGGTTCTCCCAGGCGACAAATTACCCCGGCTTGATTGTCATAATTTTCCGTTCGTTAACACTATCAATTCATCGTATATTCCTATAGGGACTACTATGAAGAGGCTGTCACATTCCAATTCTTCAATCATCGATTCCCCCTATATTCCTATAGTGATTACTATGAGTACTTTTACCAATCAGAATTGAAGTTTCCTAAGTATCGGCTCCCCCAAGCTCGCTGTTAATCTTATAGAAACATCTGTCACCTGAATCCTAAAATTAACCTATAACTCCGGCACAAAAGCGGAAGCTACACATTAAGTAAAGCATAAAAGTACCGACATTATGGAATAGGGATTCATAATTAATAAAGAGAATTCACATACATGTGGGGATTGAATCAACTACATTCAATCCTATTGGAGAGTTTAGCTACGCATGGTAGCCATACAGACCAATGAAGAAACTGTCACACTTTTCTTCAATCCTAGCGTTGCTATCTCGGCAGCCCTTCAGGATCTCCTCTAAACTTGAGCCCTAAACTCTATTCTACTTTCTCCTTTGATCTGTATAAAGGGTCCTATTTATAGACTAAGGAAAGCTATCTTAAGTCTGGAAGGAATCTGATCTGAAAACAGATCTAAAACTAATCCGCGCAGCTGCGCTTCATCTGCGCTCAGCGCATCTGCAGCGCAGGAAACAAAAAGCAAATATGATATTTGCGCTTCACTTGCGCTAAGCGTAAGTGAAGCGTGCAGCGCGTAACAGATTACTCTGTTTCTTCTTTTAACAGCTTGATCTCTTTCTGATCTTATCCTTGTTTGCTTGGCTTTCCTTGTTTCCCTCTTTTTGATCTGATTCTGTGTTTATTCTGCCTTTGAATTTAAATTGGGAAGTTATCTGCAGAATCCTTTTTTAAATGGCAGTTGATCTTATCTTTATTTGCTCTGATTCAAATTTCAAATTCGCAGATCCTCTCCTTAATTAATGCTATCTTGTTTCCTTGTTCAAATCTTTCTCACAATTCTACAAAATTAACAGATTTTCTATTAAAATAGCATCAAATTCAAATTCAAATCAAATAAACACAATTATTACAATTATTACTAAAAAGGGATTATTTTGGGGCATAAATTACTCTTTTAACCTTGATAAGTGCAGTAAAAATACAAGAATTTATCATATAATTTGCACTTATCAGCGCGTCCCCTTTTAATTTTTGCAGCACCTCAACTTAGACTCATTTATGTGCCATCTTATTGCACTCTCCATGTCTATGCTTCTCCACTCTCTTTTTACTTCACAGGTATACAAACTATTTATGCTTGAGCCTGAGAAGTCTATTTAAAGAGACGTTGAGAGATAGGATTTTCCTGTTGTGAGACCTTTCTGACAGAAGTATGAGATTGCAGCACTTTTTTTGGCTTTTGCAACTTCTACAGAGCAGACTTTCCTCTTTTGGCTTATATTTTAAATTTCAGCCAAAAGGTTTTCTCTTGTCTTGCCTTTCTGGTGAACTGAGGTTGTGTGTGGTTCTGGTACAAGTTTTGACTTGCCACGTCATATGCTTTTGTACTTCAGACAGACCTTGTCATCAGATGAGAACCAACGTCTGAATCATTCACTCTTCAGAACTTTGACCAACTTCAAATCATGGCATGACTTCAGACAGACTTTCTTCCGATTGTTGACGTATTTCAGATGGCTCTTGAATATAAGTTATTTTTCATATCCTCAAACATCAAAGCATTTGTCAGTGAGTCTTTGAAGTTATTACTTAGTTTATTTTAGATTTGTATTCATCAAAACTTGAGACTTAACAACTTTCATCATAGTTTTGTGTTCTAGAGAATAGCACACTATTCAATGGAGTAGAAGCACTAAAGGGAACAATATACACTGATGAAAATTTTCACCACATAGGATTTAACACAATTACTTATGTAAAAATGGAGTTTAGCCACATAGGAAATAGAAGGTACCAGATCATCAAGGAACACGTTCTTTTGGAGGGGAGGGAAAAAATTAGGATGACGCTTTTAATAAAAAATTATAGGGACCAAAAATGAAACTCGCTAATTTTACAGTGACCAAAAACATATTTTGCCCAAAAAATCAGGAATATTTTTAGCATATAGTTTAATAAATTGTTTGCACATTTTCGCATTGAATAATGATGTATAAGCAAAAAATAATTTAACAAAAAAAATATTAAGATTCAACAATGGTTGTTAAAACAGAGTGGTGGAGTCCGAGACCTTTCATTTTTCTAAAAGTATATAATAATGTTTAGAGCCAGCAAAATGGCCTGACACTAGGCACTAAAATTTATGGCCTTTAATTTTTACCGAGTTTTTTAGCCTGGAAAAAAAGGTCCTCAAAGATATCGAGTTCGGGCCAGGTAGCCCAAACGGGCTTCAAGGTACCCATTTACTTAGGAAAAAAAGTGAAATGTCGTGTGACTGAGTGCGACACAAGAAGAAAAAGTAGCTTAACTTAAGTGAGAAAAAGGGCCTAAAAAACAACACAACACATAAGCACACCTAGAGGTGTCAATATGGGTTCCGCTCGGTGAACCAACTCGGATCACCGGTGATTTGGGTTGGTAAAATTAAGCTCACATTTTAACGGGTTAAAGTGGACTAACTCACTTAACTCGCGGGTCAAAATAGGTTCAAGCTAGGTTGAGGTGAGTTGACTCACTTTTTGTTTCTATTTTTATATTTTTAACTCAATTTTTTTTTCATTTTCCCCTATTTTTTGGTTTTTTTTATCTTTTAATTATTTTTATAATTTCTTAAATTAGGTGAGACAACCCACTTAACCCACCAACTCGTGGTGGGTCGAGTCAAGTTGGTATTTTTCTAGCTCACCAAAATAGTGAGTCAACCCGGCTTGACTCACTTTTAGCTTAACCCATGGTGAGTTAACCCGAGTGAGTCGGGTTGGCTCATTTTGACCTCTCTAAGCACACCTATGTATCAAATTCAGTTCAAACTCTCATTTACCGAGAAAAAAAGTTAAAAACTCTACTCAAACCCTCGGGGTATTCACGTTCGGTTTGGATTGATTTTAAGGCAAAAAATAATCTGATCCAGTTATTCCAGTTATATCATTTCATCATTCGATCGATTTTTATATTTTTTCCAAATCTGATCCAATCCGATCCAATTTCAATTGGATTGGATCAGTTTTCGATTTTATAAAGAGGCGACAAATATTTAAAAAAAGTTCTAACATTATGAAATAATAGTAAATATTTTTATTGGAATTTATATTTATTAATATAAATTAAATATAAAATTATATAAAAACAAGAACATATAATACATGAAAACCAATTTAAAACAAGTTTAAAATTGATATATTTATAGATTTATAGATATATTAAAATGATACTAGATAATAAAATCATAAAAAATATATTAGTATAAGTGATTTCATAAATATATACTTATACAAGCATAAATATATGATTATTTTATAAATAAAATAATATATGTGTATCTAAGTTCGATTTGGATTGGATTGATTTTCATCCAAAAATCAATCCAATAATTTTTTTTTTGTTTGCAGGTTTTTGTTTGATTCGGTCTTCGATTTTTTGGTTCATTTTTTTTGTGTTGCATTAGATTAGATTGAATATGAACACCCCTATCAAACCCTAAAGCTCACGTTGCTCACCCGTTAGAGTCACCTATCAGATTCAGTTCACCATCGCACCGTCATAGGATTTGCGCTATTCAGTCACCAGATTTGCATCGCGATGCTGCTCATATCGATCATCCCAACTGTGTGGGACCTGAGGCTTCGCGATGTCGCAACCTACCGCCTGCGCCACCTTCCACCTACGCAACCGGGCAACCGGCGACCAGAGCTGCCATCTACTACGACTGCATCAATGCTTCTGCGACCTGGTGAGCCTCTCTCTATCTCTCATTGTGATTTTTACCCTTGTCTATAATATTATAAAGTGGTTGTTTTTTGGGTACCGTTCATTGGGGTTTCTTTATTTTTTTTTTTTTGTCAAAAAGCTTTGGGGATGTGACTTTATAGGTTGATGGGTTTAGGGTGATAGAGTAGGTATATGAGGCTTCTTTTTTTTTTTTTGGTCAAAGGGCTTTGAGGATGGGACTCATTTTTATTGTATTATAGGTTGATGAGTTTAGGGTAATAGAATAAGATTGCATATAAAGTCACACACACACACACACACTATAATAATTTAATTTTTATTTATAAATATAAAAAACTTATAATCACGTACTGAATAAAATATATGGTACTATTTAAGTAAACATTAATAAAAAACTTGATTAAAAAAATTAATTACTATTATAATGTAATTTTTTAATTATAAAAATAAATATCTAATAATTAAATTTTCAATAAATTATATAATACTATTTATCTAAATATTAGTTAAAAACTTGAATTAAAAATTAATGATTATAATAATTTAATTTTTTATTTATATATATAAAAAGATGGAACATTTTATGGTACACAAGGATAAAATTAATGTACTGGTACAAGAGAAATGTGGAACGTTGATAAAATAATAAATTGAATGGATGGATGAGATAGAATCTTGCATTTCCTGTTGTGGGGATGTTGATATCATATTTATTATTTGCTAGGTACTCCTTAATTGGTCACACGTGAAACGAGGAGGTAGGATTAGAGTCTAGAGAGAGAATAAAATAGAGATATGGCAGAATGACATCTAAGAGATTTGTCTAAAATAGAATAGAGATTTGTCCACGTTTCTTTCTTTTTTCCCATAATGGCTATTTCATTTTTCTAAAATACTTTCCTGACATTAGTTTTTTTGTCTTCTGTTGTTTTTTATTTTTTCCTTTTTTATATAAAAAAATTATGATAAAAGTTAAAGACTTTAATTCTTAGCCAATCAAATAGAGTAATTTTTCTGTATTTATTTAAAAAACAAAAAGCCAAAATTAAAAACTGATTAATTTCTTAAAAAATTACTTGAAATAATAATAATAATAATAATAATAATAATAATAATAATACATCTCCACTTTTCTCTGCAAGTTATCAAAATAATATTTTAATTTTAGTATAATGTTTGAGTAATTTAATTTAAACTATGTACAAATAAAGCTATATCTTGAAAAGAAAATTTTATTCTTGACATTTGAGAGAGTCAAGAATTTGAACAGGAGAGTGAGATATTTCTTAATGGATTGATAAAATTCAGTAATGGGCATAAATATGTTAAAAACAAATAATATGTATTTCTTCAAAAATTACAAAAAGTATTTTATCATTAAAATGATTGCATTTAAGTAAAAATATTACTAAAATCTTATTTTAATGTCGTTTAAATTTTAATGCACATGGATCTATTTGGCATAATACTCCATTACAAAAATAAATGAGTGTTTTTTTCCACATTATTTATTTATTTTTTATGGTCAAGTGGCTAATAAGGATAGGGTTCCATGACTCATTCCAAATCTTGGTGAAACAATCCTTAACCTAATTTTTGTGATTTACTCTTTAAGTTATAATTAATATATTTAAAAAAAATAATCTATGTGGAAAGATTGAGGAAAATCATTCCCAAATTAAGGGGTAGACCTTTATATGTGGCGATAACATCACTTAGATGACCAATTGATATAATTTTGAATAAGTAAAATGCAAGTATAAGATTGACTTCACAATCATGAATTAGTTCACGAGTCATTCCAAACATTGGTTACGTTTATTGCTGATAGACCCTTTAGTTTAAATAATTTTATTTTTTATTTTACACATCAAATTATTTTTTCATTTCCCATTATTTTAAAATTAATTAATGGTTATAAAGTGATGAAAAATAACTAAAAATAGTAAAAAATTTCCAAAAAAAAAAAAACACCAAATTTATCCATGACAACCTTGAATTGAGTATTGGTTCTCCAAGTAAATCTGGTAATTTTTTGGATTTATCTATATTTTCAGAAATTTTTCTTCACTTTAAAGCTAATAAATAAATTAGTGAAAAATTGGAAAAATTTTGGAAAAAAATCACGGAATGCCCATTTTTTGTGAGGATACATAATGGTGAGAGTTTGGGGTGGTTTTGATGTGAACACGGTATATCATCAAGCATATGTACACTCACATTAACCTCAACCACATGTACGACCCCATGCAAGTTATTTCCATGAGACCAAAACTGATACAGTTATGGGGTGGTCATGACCACACTCCTGGTCGATCCTCCAAGGAGGAAATGGATAATTTTTGTGATTTTTCGGATTTATCTATATTTTTAGTGGTTTTTCTTCACTTTGAAGCAAATAATTCACTATAATTGGTGGAGAATGTGAAAAATCTAAAAAATAATGTAATGCCCTTTTTTAATGTGGGGAATCCATGGTGGGAGTTTAGGTAGGTTTTGAAATGGTAAAAAAAAAATTGAAGGGGTCACTTTCACACAAAGCAAGTCTTGGAGCTTAGGGTTGTGGAAGCAAGTCTTGGAGCACCGATCTTTCACCATGGATCTAGCCTTTGTGACATTTTTTTTCTTCTTCTTCTTCTCTTATTTCTGTCATCATGTGTAGCTAAATTCTTGTAGTTAGGGGATGAGGAATCTCAATTAACACTTGTAATTCAGATTTTGTACTTTAATTCAAGTTGATTTTCGTATTTTGATTATTTATCTCTATTCTTAATGCTTCTATGAATTGGCCACTTGTAGTTAAAATATAAAAGTATATGTTATATTTAAAATGTAATAATTCAAATCTAATATATAAATATTGAGAGTTGATTAGTTTTAATTATAAATTTAATTTGAATATATTTTTTAGCTGGCAAAAAATTAATTAAAGAGGTTTAATTTGAAGATATATATTTATATATGTTAAAGGATAATGATTTTGAATTTAAAAGTTTAATGTATAAAAATTAATTATTCTAACGTACTATTTAACCAATAATATTTAATATAATTTTAAAATTATCATATAATTTATATAGTTTAAATTTTAAAATACTAATCAATAATCGTATTATTCAAAAATTAATCATTGTGGTTAATATTATTATTATTAGTTGAGGATTTTATATTATTAAATTGTAAAGATAAAAAAATATTTTAACTCATAAAAATATTTGAACAAGACAGATAGGTTATGAATTAGAGCCATAAACATTTAGATTTCAAAATATCTGTGTTTTAAGAAATTTGAGAATGGTCAAAACATTTGTATGTGAAATTAATAAACACTTAAAGAAAAATAGTAGAAAAATATTAAAAAATGACACGTGATTTTTTAGATAAAAGTAGAGAAAATGAGTATCTCGCTTTTTTATGTGAGAACTCAAAATTAATCTATATAGAGTCGATATATATGTGTATATTCATATGTAAACTTGTGTATATAGAAATGTAAAAAAATTTGTGCATATAAAGTTTTGTAACAAAAATTATATAATACTTCTTAAGGACTCAAATATAAGTAAGAAAATAATTCAACTATAGTGGACTAAAATATAAGAAAAACTTAATTAATTTCACCCTCTTTAATGACATAATATCAAATTACCCTTTATTTAATTCAGATTTTATTTTTCAACATCTTTATTTAATGAATCATGTACCAATAGAAAGAATGTATGTCCACTTAAAACAAGTTTTAATAATATTGAATGTATGGTTATCTAGGCAATGTGTGTGCTTTTTAGATGATATTAAGAAAATTAAATGAGTTTAACTAACTTTTTAAATAAGTATGAATTTAGTTATTTTTACTTATATTTGAGTATAGAGGAAACAACTATGTATTGATGCATGGAAAATTAATTATGTATATATGTAAATATTTTTTATGTGGTAAATAATAATACTAATTAATTATTATTTTTAATAATAGTATTTGATGGAGATAATGAGACCGACAAGAAATGTGCAGGAAGAATTACAATAAATGGAAATGGAATGCCTAATACGATTTATACGAACATGGTTTCATAATTTTATTTTAAAAAAAAAAATTCATCCCGTGGCTTGCATCGTTGCACATTCTGACACTCACCACATAGGCACATAGGTAATTTTTTGTAAAATATTTTGGTCAAACACCTTGGCTGCAATTCCCTTCCCAAACCACAATGACCTACTGGTGGAGGTCACTTTTCCAATGTATCGGTACACCAGTAGCAAAACTGTCTACCATAAAAAGCACCACATAATAAACATGTTGTGAGTAAATTCTACAATATTATTTATCTAAAGATTAATCAATCTATCCTATTACATTTTGGTAGTTTTTTTTCTACTATATGTTCATTCAAGATCTATTTTTTTGTCCGATATTTGGGGTCATGTGGGTAATTTTTTTTCTATGGTTCATTCAAGGTCTATTTTTTTTTTTTCAGTTTTGTGGGGTCATTGAGTTGCAGTTTTTGGGTCATTGGGTCATTCAATTGATAGCTTAAGTTATTCAATGTCTTTTTTGGATCTCTTTTCTTAAGTATAATAATGATTTTTGAGTCATTCAATTGATAGCTTAATTGATTGTAATTAGCCTACTTCTTATGCGCTTTTAAGAGTAAAAAGGCTATGAAATTTCATTTCATTCACGAACATTTTCATGAGCAATATTTGTAGTGTGCATGTGTTATTGATTATAATTGTGATTTTGATTTAATTTACAAAATTTAATATGACATTTTTTCTTGAGTGTCAGGATTTTCAATTGGTTTTTTATTGTCTTATATTTATTTGTTGTATATGGATTTTTATTCACAATTTATTTTCATATATAATATATAATACACATATATTTGAATGTATTTATTACGTCTTTTTTATTTAAAGGAATAATTTATTATAATATTAATACATATTTATTCATTTAATCATGTATAGTTCAATAGTTTTTCATGTTTATTAAAAATATTATATATTTATTTATGTTTTTCAAATCTATATTATTACTACTGGGCATGTTAAATTTATCATGTTTTTATTTATCTATTTAAAAGGGGAAATGTGAATAACATGTTTTCTTTTTATATTGTAAATGTTATAATATAATTCCTAATTATTTTAAATTCCTATATTTTTAACTATTAATTAAGATTTTAATCAATTCCCTTTATTATTTTTTAATTTAGTTTTTACTATTTAGTAATTAAAAAAATATTTTAATGTGTTGGATTATTTAAAAATAGTATTTCGATTTGATTATTTTTTATTTTTTTTAAATATTTAAATGTGTTGGGTTCATCTAAAATAGTATTTTGTTGTGATAAAAAAGGAAGAGAGATACTGAAAGAAAAATAAGGTGTGAAAAAATGTATAATGAAAGAATGTGAAAATATCATTCCTCTTTTTTAAGAATATTAAACTTTGACAGTCCTATTTTTTGGGTGTAAGAAGTGTAAGGAAAAGAGGAATGTAAAGAAAAAATGAAGAAAAATAAGGTGAAAGATGTAACGTAAAAATGTCTTTACTTTTTTTTAAGAGTACTGAAACTTTGAAAGTCTATTTTTGGGGTGTGCGATATGTATGGAAGAGGGAGCTATAAAAAATGAAGAGAGAGAAGATGAAAGATGTGTTGGGTTCTTTTAAAATAGTGTTTTGATAATTGATATGATTGTTTTTTTATTATTCATTAAAATATATATATATATATATATTAAGAGTTTAATATATATACACTGTCAGTGTAAAGAAATTTTACACAGAAATTCAATGATGTGTTGCCACATCATTTATTAAATTTAATAACACATGAGGTGTCACATTCATTAAATAATGTGGTGACACACCATTGAATATCTGTGTAAAATTTCTTTACATGGACAATGTATATTAATTAAATCCTTAATGTGTTGAGTTTATTTAAAATTGTATTTTAATGTGATAGAAAAATTAAAGAAGAGAGATTGGAAGAAACATAAGGTGTGAAAGAAATTGCATAATAAAGAAACATGAAAATATCATTCCTCTTATAAAATCCGATCTACATTATAAGAGTTTTCAATTCAGTGGTTGGATTGATTAAATTCATATTTAAAAAAAAAGTTATTAAGTAGTGTAATTGTAAAAATTTGACACATGATGTTAATTGCTCATGTCTCAATCAAATATCACGTGTTTTGTATGAACATTGTTTTTGAAATAATTATTTAAAATTTTATCAACACTCAATATTAATTATGTAAAATAGTTACTTAAAATTTGTGAACATGATAAATCATGAGTGTAAGAGATAAAAAAAAGACTCTTAAATATAACAAAATATAAACATAATAGAGTTTGCTGAGTGAATTTTTTCATTAAGTGATGGTGATTTAGACACTTATGGTGATTGTGAGACTAATATTGAATTTTATCGAAGGATTTACTGATGGATTCTACAGGTAATGCAATTGGAGATATAGTTTCATTTGCATACCCTAACTTGCTTTCAATTTTTGGATACATAATATTTTTTTTAGGATAAAGCAATTCTTGCTCCTACATTAGATGTTCATTCAGTTAATGAATATGTCATGACATTATTTCCTAGAGAAGAGATGGTGTATTTGAGTCCTGACACTATATGGAAGGTAGATGAGGGGATTGGTATTGAAGCTGATTGATTGACAACTGAGTTCTTAAATGATATTAGGTGTTTTGCACTTGCTTATCATAAGTTTGTGTTAAAGAACGAGTGTCCGTCATGCTAATTAATCAGTAATCATGATATATCTGGTGGACTTTGCAATGGAACCAGATTAATAAAAGTGAATGTTAGACATTGTCACATGTTAGTGTGTATTTACCAAAACCAGTTTTCTTGCATGGTCAATTATATGTTGTTGTATCTAGGGTTAAGTCTCAACAAGGAGTTATGATTCTTATATGTGACGACAAATTTAAGTGTTGTAATGTGACAAAAAATATGATGTACAAGGAAGCATTTCAAAAAAATATAAATGAAACAAAATTTATAATAGTTTCTGTAACGTCCTAATTTCTAAATTCAGGATTTAGTCCGTTGGAAACCAAATCCCAAATTTTTCGAAAATCAAATCGTAACATTTTGATCATCATCAACAATCACAACTTGATAAGAAACCAACAATAACTTATACAATTTGTGAAGAATTCAAACTCTATATATATAATATGTACATATCTTGCCCGAAAGCTAGAACCCAAACATCACTAAAGCTCAGTCAACATATATACATATATACTCTATACAAATCAAAAGGAAACTAAACTCCAACTAGTATATATAGTTCCTGCTCTCAAATCACTGATCCCTGCCAGGAGGGTACCTGCACACCTAGATTGAGTCCACAAAACGTGTGGTGAAACGAATGTCTCAGTGAAGTACAACTATGCATATACAGTGTAGGGGAAAATCAATAACTAATATACAATGATCATAACATAATCATAACCAAGTCAAATAAATGCACTGATGATGCAACTCACTGTTGTTTCCAGCAGGCATGATCTTATCACTTAAACTAGAGTTAGAACTGAGCTCAGACTACGGGAAACGTCTTTCCCGGGGACGAATCCCACCCATTACTGGACCGAAGCCAAGTTTTCACATAATTACTTAATTTTCTTAACTCACAGCGCAAAGGCCGGCTTGAATTAACTCACGGTCGAAACCGGCTTATGTAACATCCTAAATTTTATTAGGATAAATATTAATTAAATTAAAGAGATTAATTAAGAAAATAATTAATTTAATGGGAAATAAATAATAGGAGTGTCATTAATATTAGTTTTGTTTCGTAAAGGTAATTTTAATTGAAAATAGAATAAGGGGGTGAGAGTGGGCCCAAGCCCAATTAGTATTTCTGTAAGGAGGGGTAACAGAGCACCCTAATCCTTATTCGTATCATTCGTCAGTAAGTGAAACGCTAAGGAGGGGAGAAACGGAGTCTCAAGAGAGAGCTGCTGTGGAGTGAACGCCAAGAATTCAAGAAAGGACTTCCTTGTTGTGATCAAGCTTCGCTTAAGGTACGGTGGGGGAGAGAGTATTGCCTATATATGCATGTAGGGGGTACTTGGGTAGTAATCTAAGTTGTATAATTCGAATTTATGAATGAATAACTGAGATTGATGATATAGTCTGGTGATTGATGATTTATTGTATGTGTATTGACGAATTATTGAATGAGAGTAAAGATGATATTGAAGATAATTGAAAAAGGGGTGATTAGGGATTGAGAAATTGGGGTTTTGATGAATTGTTGGTGTAATCTGTAATAGATTGATGATTTATTGAGTATTTGATGTTAATAATGAGTATGAATGATGTTCAGATGAAAAAGACTTATCAGGGATTGATTGGATGGGTTTAGAGAGGTGAGAAATCGTGAAATCTACGATTTGCGTCGCGGGTAATCGATTACCAGAGTGTTCTGGGCAACCCAGAAGCACTGTTTGCTTGCGGGTAATCGATTACAGAGGTGTTGTAATCGATTACCAGAGAGTTTGTTTGCGGGTAATCGATTACAGGGGTGTTGTAATCGATTACCAGAGAGTCTGTTTGCGGGGAATCGATTACAAGGGAGTTGTAATCGATTACCAGAGACCTTGTTTGCGGGTAATCGATTACTAGAGGTTGGTAATCGATTACCAGGGTGGATTTTGAGATCCTAACTGTTTGATGATGATTGATGTTGTTTGAGAGTACTTTATAATGAGTATGGTGTTGATGATTAATGATGTTTGATGAGGATTACGATGCTTATGATGATGTATTATGATGATAATTGATGATGAGTGTGATGATGTATTATGATGATAATTGATGATGAGTGTGATGATGATAATGATGTCGGTGTATATCACCTTATTATGATGATGTTTGATGATGAGCATATTGATGTATGATGGTGATGATAAGTGTATATCACTTTATAATGATAATGTTTGATGATGAGCATGTTAATGCATGATAATGATGATTTATGATGATGGTGTATATCACCTTTTGATGATGATGTTATCTAAGTTGTGCGGGCCTATAGAGGGGGTACAACTTAGGAGAGATGCCTTGAGCATATGTGATGAGACCTGAATTGTGCGAGCCCATAGAGGGGGTACAATTCGGGAGGTGAACTGAGTGGTGCGGGCCCATAGAGAGGGTACAACTCAGGGGATCAAGATGGGGCGTTCGATGCACGGGCCCATAGAGGGGGTGCAACCTAGGAGTGATTGTACGGGCCCATAGAGGGGGTACAACCTAAGGTCGAATGTCGTTGTACGGGCCCATAGAGGGGGTACAACCTATCGGATAGTGTGTGGTAACACCGGTAGACCACCTTGATACTAACTAGAGTGATTGACGAGGTGCGCCCATTGTGTGGAGTTCCAAGTCATGATCTTTGGGTAGACGATGAGAGGAGTATTGATGTGTGATATTTCATGATGAAATGGTGTTATTAAATGATGTTATAAATATTGATGATGATGAGTATTATGTGTGAGAATGGAATATATGATTATTTGGGTGAATGATGGTATGAGAGCTATATGATGATATATGAATGAGATTATGATGATGATGAGCTTGATGAATGTATAAAGGATATGTTTATGTGTTGTGAATAGGAATGATGGCATGACATGTATATGTTGATTTAGATGATTGATTATATGTTGAGTTTTAGATGAATGTTATTCATTGGTGATTTAATGTATTGATGGCATGATGTAATGATGTTGTGGGTGAGGATGGGTATTCTCTATGTGTATGTATGGGTAGTATTCCTTTTCCTCACCGTATTCTGTGGATATATTTTACAGGTGTTGATGAGGACACAACTGGTGCCGATTATGAATAAAAGGGTATACTCTGATAGATGTGACATCAGGGTGTGCTTGGGGGTTTTTACCATGTTCCTAGATTAGGAGTATTTTTATGAACTTCTGGATGCCTTGTATGGCAGGAGATTATTAATTGTTTTTATTCCTATGGAGATTTCCGCTGTTTATAATTGATTTATATTTGGAGTTTGAGTTCATTTAATAAAGTCGTTTTCAAACTATGAGATATATTATAAGAGTGACTGTAGACCTTTTTACCTAACGTGGGACTTTCCCTTTTCTAAACTGCAATTTCTTTAATATATAAGAGTATGGGGTAGAAGGGTGTCACAACTTATATGATTTAATGAACTAATAACTGATAGATAATATATTTCACAAATTCGTAAATTTCTTAAGTTTCGTAACCTAAAGTTCTTAATATCAATAACTACATGCCATTAAGCTCAATCACATGAATTATCATACAATCACCATTAATTCAACATCTATAAGTATAAGGAAAGGGAATTAAAGAGTAGGGTTCATTCATAAGGTAAAGGAAATCACAATGTGAAGGTGTGTGAGTTGTACTCACCTATACTTGGAGTTCAAATGAAGAAGAGTGGGAAAGGGTGGATCACTTCACGAATCCTTGCTCCAAATTCCCTTCTCAAGCCTCAAATCCAAGCTTCCTCTCTCTAGAACTCAATTTCCCTCTCTCTAGACTAAGAAAGAAAAGAAAGGAGAAGTGAAGTTATGAGTCTGAAAGAGAAATCTGGTGTCTTAAGTGGATTCTCGCTCAAGCGAGGTCTTCTCGCTTGAGCGAGCGTGTCGGTTGCATGGCCATTCTTCACATTCTCACTCAAGCGAGAATGACCCAGAAAATACACCCTCTCTGGATGATTCTCGCTCAAGCGAGCTCCTCCTTGCTTAAGTGAAAATTGTCCAGAGAGCCTTCCCAAAGTCCCTGTTTCTCGCTCAAGCGAGAAATGCAGAAAACTCAAATCTAAAACTTTTCTGCATAATTCGCTCAAGCGAGATCATCTCGCTTAAGCGAGACCACTGAAACTTAGTTTTTTAGCCTAAGTCTTATCTCCTAATTCTTAAGCTTTCTTTCCTTAATTATTAACATACAATTTCCTATCTTAATCTTATGAATTAATAGAAGTTCTAATTTACGGGATGTTACATTTCTACCCCCCTTCAAGCAATTTTGTCCTCAAAATTGATTAAGGAAAAAAAAAACAACAAGAATACCTCAACTGAAAAGTTCCGGAAACTAATCACGAATAACATCTTCTTTTTCCCATGTTGCCTCTTCTGGCGATTGACCTTCCCAGAACACCTTCACCAATGGAATTGTCTTATTTCGCAAAGTCTTGACACTTCTGTCGATAATCTGTGCGGGTCTAGAAGGAATGGTGAGATCTTCTCTTAATTTTATTGTTTCAGGGCTAATGACATGTGAAGAATCATGAATGTATTTTCTCAACTAAGATACATGGAAAACATCATGTATCCTGGACAATCGAGGCGGTAAAGCTATCCTGTAAGCCAGAGAACCAACCCTCTACAGGATCTGAAATGGACCAACAAATCTAGGATTGAGCTTTTTGGTCTTGATGGATCGTCCTATGCCTGTGACAGGAGTTATTTTCAGAAATACATGATCCCCTTCCTCAAACTCTAAGTCCTTTCTTCTCTTGTCAGCATAGCTTTTCTGCCGGCTTTGGGCAGTTGCAAGCTTTTCCCTAATGACTCTGATCTTTTCTGTGGTTTCCTGAACTAACTCCGGACCTAACATGGTTCTCTCACCCACCTCACACCAACACAAGGGGGATCTACACTTCCTACCATACAGGGCTTCATATGGTGCCATGCCTATACTGCTATGAAAACTATTGTTGTAGGCAAACTCAATGAGAGGCAGATACCTATCCCAACTCCTTGACTCCTCTAGAACACAAGCTCTCAGCATATCTTCTAAGGTCTGGATGGTTCTTTCAGACTGGCCGTCAGTCTGAGGGTGGTAAGCAGTACTAAACCTGAGTTTAGTCCCGAAAGCCTGATGAAGTGCATTCCTGTTATGTCACTGTTATGTCAATATCTTTCTGTTTGTATTTCTGTTTTGATTTGGGTTGTTTTAGTGTGTTTAGTGGCAGAGTAGTTTAGCCTATAAATAGGTGTTACTTGTATTCATTTCAGCATCTTTTAATTAAATACTATAAGTGTGTTTGGCAAGGCCAATAAGCTAGCTACTAGCTTATTTGACTAGCTTATAAGCTAGTTTGACCAACACAAAAGTGTTTGGTAAGGTACATCATAGTAGCTTATTTTAGGAGCTTCTAGCTTATAAGCTACAAGCTAGTTCACCTAGCTTGTAGCTTGTAGCTTATTTAATTTTCTTCCATCATTACCCCTTATATTTTAATACATTTCCCTTATTATTCTTAATTTCTTTTTACCTATTATTATATATTTTCAATTTTAGTGACAAAAACCTTCCAATTTCTTTTTACCTCTTATTATATATAATAAGTAATTTAAAAAATTATGAATTAATTAAATTGTTATTTTCTTTTCACTATTTTATGAATTTTTTTTTGTATTATACTATTTATTTTATTAATTTCATTATTTATTTTAATTTTTAATTAAATATTTTATTACTAAAAAGTTTAATAAGAATTTAATTATTTTTTAAAAAATATAAAATTATAATTGCATAATAATATATTTTTTTCTAAAAAACACAAATAGAATTCATATAATAAAATTTATGTAGTTATACCCTTTTATGTCATTTTACATTTACTAACTAGCTTATCAGCTAGTTTTACAAACACTTCTAATTCAATAAGCTAGCTTATCAGCTCGAAGCATATAAGCTAGGAGCTTATTAGCTACCAGCTAGCTTATCAGCTAGTTTTATCAAACAAACTCTATATGAGTTTTCTAAACTCTCTTACTGGTAACTTTTGGGAAGATCCAGGGGGAACCCATGGTACTCCTCTATTGCTCTCTACTATCCCACTGTGGCTCCTCCTCCTCCATCTTATATTACTAAGATAAAGCAAAGAAGGTTGCTCCACCTACTTGTCAAATGGATGGAACAAGAGACTCTTGAATAGTTTTGCACTATAAGCATCGAACAAACACTTTTCTTTCTATTGCCTTCATTTCTATTCCTCACAAAGCTAAAGAAGGTTGTTCAACCTGCTTGTCAAATGGACGGAACAAAGAATCGCTCCCAACATCTGTTAGCAATCAAGAGTCTTGAGACCGGAAATCTATATATAATTAAAAGTAAAATACATTTTTAATTCTTTTAAAATATGTTTTGGGTTTTTTTAGAAAACATTTTTATTTATATCTTTCTTAAATATAAAATTTTAAAAATTGTCATATAGGCATGAGTCTTTATGTTGCAATTTTTTTATTTATCATCGGGTAATTATAGGGTAGATTTTTTTAGTTTGCGTCCACGGTAGACCTTTACTATAAATAGTATAAATTTAATATTAAAAAAATTAATAATATATATTATAAATTAAAATTACTTTTTATAGTAAAAAAAGTTAAAGGTTTACGGTGGACCCAAACTAAAAGAGTCCATTAAGAGCAAATTAAAATTCACTTATCTTACAAAGATTAAAAATATTTATTATTATTATTAGATTTTAGAAAGATACAAATAAGAAGAAATTTTTTTGTCAAGAACAAATTAAAATTCACTTATCTTACAAAGATAATTTTTTTTATTATTATTATTATTATTATTATTATTATTATTATTATTATTCCAAAACTGGATTATTAAAATCCTAGACCGATAATGTTGAAGTACTAGCATCTTCAGCCTTCCTAGATTCCAAATCAAAGCTTCCATAACTCGAACACTCGCAGACCGATAATGTTATAGTGACCAAACCGAAGCTTCAATGTATAACGTGATTCCGTTTCCGACTCTTCAATTTTTGTCGCAATTCCGGTGTTCGAACTTCAAGCTTCCCAGTTCACATCAATCAATCAATCAATTTACTACTTTAACTTCCAAAAGTCAAAAAGAGTGAATCTCCTTCACTGCGGATGTCGATCTCCGGATCCAAAGGTTGAAGACGATGGTGCAGGGGTACCTGCAAGGGACTCCGATGCTTAACGTAAGTATCAATTTAAGCAAGAGAATAAGGGTTTTGAAATGAACAGAATGTGTACCTTTTTGGTTCTGAAGACATGTATTTATAGGACATTTTAGGCGGGAAAGTTAGTTACGCTTGTAACTGCCTCCGTAAATTGCGGGTTCACGCGCCACAGATAGAATAAGTTCACGCACTAGGGGTATACCTCGAAGACGAGATAGTCTCTATCGTTAATCTCGGAAAACCACCTCGACTTATTATCTCGATTATGTCGATTTTCGACATAATTCTCAGAATGTATATAAAAACATCTCGACAGCAATGTCAGGTGTGCCATATTTATTATTGTCGCGTACGGAGCATGTCGTCGCGCAGCGGTAGTTTACGTCGGCACCTATTTGTCGTCAAGTCATGTCGACTTGGAGTATGATTTTACTCCAGAACAGTTGTCCCCAAAGTCGATTGATTCTCAAGGAATTATTCGACTTTTTGTTTCGAGATGATATTTTAAATTTCAACCTTGCCGGTAAATTTCATCTAGCGTTGAGGTTGCATCATTTGATTTTCCGTTAATTTTTTGAAATTATTATTTTATGCCATGTGTCATGATCTTAGGTATTTGGGCCCTATGGGCCTTTCTGACTCAGAAGATCTGAACCGTTCGCTGAAATATAAGATGCGAACGGTTGGGGAATTCTTCATTTCCCGCAACTGTTCACCTTTTGTGCCAAAAGTCTAGAACTTTCGTTCACCTTTGTTGCTCCTAAGCTACTGCTTCTGCACAGATTTTTTCGCCCCTCTATTCTTGTGTTGCCGGTTCGTGCTTCCTTTGTATGAGCTTTGGAGTTGTTGAACTCCTCGAAGACTTCAGAGACTTACGAAAAAGAATTGTTCCAGGTAATCCCCTCCTCTTGTTACTTTGAATATGGTGCTTACTAGGGCTAAGTCTAGGAACCTTAGATTAGAAAGAAAACGGGAATGCATTACTGTGTTTGATGATTTGGAGGATCCTAGTATCCCCAATCTCATACTTAAAAGGAAAAGGATACCAAAAACTTCAAGTTTTTATCATTCCCGTGAGTCGGTTATTGGTACTGCTCACATCTTGAGGAGATATGGTATACCGGGGCATTCCGCGGGATCTTCCGTGATTAACTTAGTTGATCATGGAATTGATTCATCATCTCAAGTCGATTTTAACTCAGGACTTTTGGACAGGTCTGAGATGGGAAAGCGGAAGATTTATACTTCCCCTGCTACCAACTTCCCGGTGCCGCAGGCTTTGTCGAGTATGGCATGGGTGGATACGGAGGCGATTGGGACCTCCAGTATTTATACTTCCGAGGTGACGTTGGAACTCGGATTCAGAGACGTGGAATGGGTGGAAGAGGGCAACGAGGATAGCTGGGTTTTGTTGCCCCCGAGTGCTGATGATAGAATATGTTCTCAAGGCGACTTGGAAGAAAATCTTTTCGTTCCGATGTACAAGACGTTGTTTGAGGATCTCGGATTCTGGCTACCTTTTCATTGGTTCGAGTTGGAGGTTCTTCATCATCTCGAAGTGGCTCCCTCCCAACTTCATCCAAATGCCTGGGCCTTCGTTCGGAGTTTTATGCTTCTATGCCACGGGTTGAATCTGGAGCTCAACTCGGATATATTTTTTTATTTCTTCCGCCCCCTCGTAGTTAAGGACGGTTCCTCAAGATTTTCATGGCTTTCTCTTCGGGCCGGTAATGGGGGAAAGATTTTCGAAATCTTTCAAGAATCCTATCGCAACTTTAAGGATAAGTTTGTTTTTTGTAAACCTGTTGGAAAGGGTCGACGAAACATCCTCGGCAAGGATGGTCGTGGAATTATCCGACCATATTGGAATCCAGACCATTTTGCTAAATCGTCCTCCGAGTATACTGTCGCATATAAAGAGTTGTCCACCGAGGAGCAAGGTGTGATCGACAAAATCAAGAAATTCGTGAGAGATTTTGGAACCTTACCGAGCAGTGAGATAATCGAGATGGACAGCGACGTAACTCGAGAGTCATTGGGTAAATGTTCTCTTTTCTTTTCTTCTTTCAGGAATTATGTTTTGTTCCTAATCATTTATTTTAATTTTTGCAGAGACTATGGCAGCAGCGCAGAGAGCCAAGCTTGCAGAGAAGTTGTTGAAAAAGAAGGAGCTCGAGGCTCAGAAGAGAGAGAGCGAAGTCCCCGTCGTCTCCAAGAAAAAGGAGGTCAAAGAGAGGGTCGAGGTTATCGACCCGACAAAAACTAAGAAGGCGAGGTTGGAGAGCTCGAGTAGAGTCAACGCAAGCGAGATTCCTCTTTTCCAGCCCTCAGAAGGGAAGAAGATCGATGATGTTAAGAGGACTTCATCATGGTATTCCGAAGACGCCAACCGGGAGGAAGGGTCGAGCTATAGCAGTCTGCCCCCATCCAATATGAGCAAGGAGGAGGTTCGACGTTACTTGACGATTCAGGCCCAGAACCTGTTTAATAATAAGTATGAGAACGAAATCGCCGAGTTCATGAACCATGCCTCGAGCTGGGCAATGAGATTCGCCATGATGTCGCAGTACTTTGCCAGTTCGGTTCGTGATTTGAATGCTCTTCTGCCCCTGAAAGAGGAGTTAGAAAAGGTGAGGGGAAAACTCGAGGCTGACGAGCTAAGGATGCAGCAGGTTGTTAGCGAGGTTAAGCTGATAAGGGCAGAGAAGGAGAAACTTTATGAAGATAACCTTGCTCTTGAGTCTCAAGTGAAGAACTTGAGTGTTGAGAAGGAAATTGCAGAGAGGAAAGTTGAATCGACTTCCTCTGAGCTTGCCGAGGTTAAGGAAGAAAGTAAAAAGGCGCAAGAAGCTGTTAAGTCCCTCCAAGCGGAGAATGCCGAGTTGAAAGAGAAGGTGAAGGAATTGGAGGCAAAGTTAGCTGAGGAGACTGCCGAGAAGATACAAACTGAAAAGCTATGGATTGATGCTTCAGCTTTGTACTTCTATGAGGCCATTAAGCAAATGAAGTTCCTTAACCCCGGGGTGGACCTGAACACTAGGGGGATGTTGACTGTTTGTACCGTGAAAGACGGGAAATGGTACAATGTTCTTCCGACTGGAGATGTTGAGGCAAACCCTGGGGATGAGGTACCGAGCACTCCAAAGCTTCGAGCGGACGAGGAAGAGGAGAGGTTGATCCAAAATGAAGATATTCCTGCTGCTGAGGACGACGCATGAATTGTAGGCTTACGTAGTTTTTGTAACAGTTTTTAATGGAAATCTACTTGTATTCTAAAATGTATGTTAATTTATGAATGAACAGTTGTTCCTTTATTTTTGAAGTGTTAGCGGTGATAATTAATTTGCCAAGTATGTTTTCCTTACTTTATTGTTGAAATATCGTTGCTCGGGGTGTTCCCAACATAAAATGTGGAGTCGAGAGATTTAACCCGACATCTCGAGAAGCGTATTCTCGACACAAGGTGAGATTTCGAGGTCGAGGGACTTAGCCCAAGATTGCTCGAGAAGCGTATTCTCGATGCGGATTGAAATTTCGAAGTCGAGGGACTAAGCCCGAAATTGCTCGAGAAGCGTATTCTCGATGCGGAGTGAAATTTCAAAGTCGAGGGACTAAGCCCGAAATTGCTCGAGAAGCGTATTCTCGACGCGACTTGCAATTCTTGTAATTTTGAAACTCCATGGTCAAAGATTAATGAATCATTCATAGGCGATTACCATTAACTAAAATATTTTCGAAGTTTGTCTACATTCCATGTTCGAGGTATTGGAATTCCGGGTAAGGTTTTCTAGTTGATATGCCCCCGTGCCCATTTTGGAGACAACTCTATATGGGCCTTCCCAATTTTCCGCCAACTTTCCCTGGGCTGCATTTTTATTGCCGACATCGGCCCTTCTCAAGACTAAATCCCCGACTTCAAACGTGCGAGGAACAACAATTTTCTGTCGACGTCTTGCTGACCGTGACTTGATGGCTACTTCTCTAATTGACGCCTTTTCTCGAACTTCATCGATCAGATCCAGTTCTTCGCGCATCCTAGCTTCATTGAAATTTTGATTATAGGCGTGGAGTCGGAAGCTCTCCTCGCCAACTTCCACAGGGATCACTGCATCAGCCCCGTAAGCCAACCTGAATGGGGTTTCCCCTGTTGTCGAATGTGGAGTAGTATGGTAAGCCCAGAGGACATTTGGTAGCTGGTCGGCCCAGAGTCCTTTTGCAGATTCGAGTCGTTTTTTCAATCCTTTGAGAATTACTTTATTGGCAGATTCTGCCTGCCCATTCGTTTGAGGATGTTCCACCGACGAGAATCTGTGAGTTATGTGAAAGTCCGACATTAGCTTTCGGAATCCTTTGTCGGTAAATTGAGTACCATTATCCGATACGACTGTGTTTGGGATCCCGAATCTAAAAATGATGAACCGATATACAAATTTAGATAGATTCTTGGCGGTGATCTTTGCTAATGGTTGCGCCTCAATCCATTTAGTGAAATAGTCGACAACTACGACGAGATACTTGAGTTGTCCAGGAGCTGTTGGGAAAGGACCTAGTATGTCGATTCCCCACCATGAGAATGGCCAAGGAGCAGAGATAGACCACAACGCTTCAGCAGGTGCTCGATGAACATCGGCGTGCCTTTGACAAGAAGGGCACTTTCTAACATACTGTAAGCAGTCGGCTTCCATAGTCGGCCAGTAGTATCCGGCTCTCAATATTTTTCGTGACAGTGAATGCCCGCCGGGATGATGACCACAGATCCCTTCATGAACCTCTGCCATGACATAATCGATTAAGTCTCCTGAGATGCATTTCAAGAGTGGTTGGGCCAAACCCCTCCTATAGAGAACTCCATCAACCATACAGTATCTGGCGGCTTGTCTGAGAGTTCGTTTTGATTTTTCAAGATCATCTGGTAGAGTTCCATGTTGTAAGTATTTCTGGATAGCCGTGTACCCGCATTCTTCTTCTTCAATTGCCATAATAACAGTTGGGGTTGAAACAACTTCTTGGACAACAGACTTGTTGTTTCCAGATGACCTTGTGCTAGCGAGCTTGGAGAGTATGTCGGCTCTTGCATTTCTTTCCCTCGGTATATGATTAACTTCGACTTCGAGAAAGCTGTCGCATAATTTTTTGATGACTTCTAAGTATTTTTCGAGCAGAGGGTCTTTAACTTGGTAATTGCCATTGATCTGTGATACCACCAACTGAGTCACTATTAACTCGTACTCGCCTTGCCCCCACTTCTGTAGCCATCCTTAATCCGACTATCATAGCTTCGTATTCGGCTTGATTATTCGATGTCGGGAACGATAGACTTAGAGAATGCTCCAAGATTACTCATTCAGAATTTTCCAAGAGAATGCCAGCTCCACTTCCTTTTTGATTAGAGGACCCGTCGACGTGGATTTCCCACCAACCATCATCGAAAATGGGTTGCGTCGGGGTTAATTCTGCCACAAAATCAGATAAATCTTGTGCCTTGATTGCTTGTCGAGGTTCATACATTATGCCAAATTCGGATAATTCAACCGCCCAAGACACCATCCTTCCTGCTAAATCTGGTCTATGAAGAATTTGTTTAATTGGCCGATTCGTCCTTACTACTATCTGATGAGCTTGAAAATAATGACGGAGTCTCCGAGCTGTTACGATCACTGTTAGAGCAACTTTTTCGACTTTCGGATACCTCAACTCTGGTCCCTGTAGAGCTTTGCTGACAAAGAATACCGGTAGCTGTAGTCCTTCAGTTTCTCGGATTAGCACTGCCGCAATTGCCTCGTCTGCAACTGACTTATACAAGTATAGAATTTCTCCTACTGATGGTTTTGACAAAATTGGTGGCGATGTTAATATCGACTTTATACGCTGGAACGCTTCCTCGCATTCATCATCTCAAGCGAATGACTTTCCTTTCTTTAGAAGTCGGAAGAAAGGGAGTGCTCGAGATGCTGATCTCGATATAAATCTTGTTAAGGCTGCGATCCTCCCGGTCAGCTGTTGGACTTCTTTCACTGAGGTTGGGCTTTTCATCTCAATAACTGCCCGACATTTCTCCGGGTTGGCTTCTACCCCGCGCTCAGTCAGCATGAATCCCAGAAATTTCCCGGCCCGGACCCCAAAAGTACACTTTTTTTGATTGAGCCTCATGTTATATCGACGAAGTTGGTCGAAAACTTCTCCGAGATCACGCACATGATTCTCGTCGGTTAGGCTTTTTGCTATCATGTCGTCGACATAAACTTCAATCGTTCGTCCGATTTGTTCTCGGAACACCATGTTCATCATCCGCTGGTATGTCGCCCCAGCATTCTTTAATCCGAAAGGCATCATCTTGTAACAATAATTGGCTCCTTATGTCATGAACGCCGTTTTTTCTTGGTCGGGTGGGTACATTGGTATTTGATTATACCCGGAATACGCATCCATAAAAGATAAAAGCTGGAATCCAGAAGATTTGTCGACCAGCTGGTCGATATTAGGCAAGGGATAAGAATCTTTGGGACATGCTTTATTCAAGCTGGTATAATCTACACACATTCGCCATTTTCCATTGGATTTTTTTGACTAGAACTACATTAGAGAGCCATGTCGTATACTTGACTTCTTTGATGAAACTAGCATTAAGTAGCTCCGTCACTTGTTGCTTTACAGCCTCGGCCCTTTCTGTCGACATGTTTCTCCTGCGTTGCTCAACCGGCTTGACTTTTGGATCAATGGAGAGTCGATGACATATGACATCGGGGTCTAAGCCCGGCATATCAGCGGCAGTCCAAGCAAACAAGTCTGCATTTCGGCGAATGAGTGTGCACAGTTCTTCTTCCACTTCTTCAGATAGCCCACAACCAACCTGCACAGTTTGTTCCGGTACGGACCCAATCTGTAGCGTTTTAAATTCTCCGTCAGGAATGGGTCGAGCTTCTTTAAACTCAGCACGGACATCCAGGTCGGTTAGCATTACTCCTGCGGATGATGGATGTTCTTCAATTTTTTCGGTTGTCGGAAGTTTTTCGGGTTTCTTAATTTTCAAGTATTCCTTATAGCAGGAACGCGCCATGACTTGATCTCCCCGGATGCTGATCACCTTCCCGTCGTCACTCCAAAACTTCATCATCAAATGATTGGTCGAAATTATGGCTCCGATAGTGTTGAGAGTTGGTCTCCCAAGAATGTCATTGTAGGTTGACGGACAGTCGACTACGAGAAAGCGCACCCTGGTGATTTTGGTTAGAGGTGGCTGTCCGAGAGTTACAAGGAGTTCGACGTAACCGTTCGGCTGAACCTTATCCCCCGTGAATCCAATCAGATCAACACCCTTATTTGGAATGTGAAGAAGGTGAAATGTCTTTAAGAATAACACATCAGCTGAAATCCCTTGATCAATAAATACTCTCCTGACTTCATGGTTTGCCATCATGACCTTGATAAGCATGGGATCATCATGACCTGGAATAACTGGACCATAATCGTCATCTGAGAAGGTTAAGGGGGGTAATTTCCGGCGGGGGGCTCCGTGAACAGGATGTGAAGAAGTGGAAGCTGATAATATTTCTTTCAGATGCCTTTTCTTGGAATTACTAGATTCTCCTCCTCCAGTAAATCCTCCTGCTATCACATAGATTACTGGATGTTTAGATGAGGGCTCCTCTCTGGACGGGGTGTGATGCCGAGATGTACTCCTGTGTTCTTGCCGAGAGCTGCGGGCTAGGGACCTATCACATGATGGCCTTCTTGAACTTGATCTCGTAGGTCGGGGTGATCTGGTTCGTGACCTGCTTGGTTCGTGTCGATCAGAACCATGTCGCCTTTCATCTGCTCTATCATCACGTCGACTTTGTGAATCGTCACGTCTAGAATGAGATTCTTGATCTTTTTTGAATCTGCTGAGCTTCCCCCGCTGGATGAGTTCTTCTATGGAGTCCTTCAAATTAAGGCATTGATCTGTATCATGACCATGTGATCTATGGAATCTGCAATATTTCGACTTGTCAGTATTTGGTCCTGCCTTCTGTGCCCGCGGTCTTCTCATCCCGGCTTCATACATCTCGACATGGAGAATCTCATTCATGATCTTGCTTCTCGACTGGTTCAACGGGGTATAAGAGGTATAACGGCCTAGAGGTTCTTTATCACCCTTATTTTCTTTGTTCTTGTTTTTCTGTCCTTGCTCCTTTTGTGTCTGGTTAGAAGAAACAACATCTTTCAACTTCAAGGCCATTTCTTCGTCTTCCAGACTGATGTATCCTTCAGCTCAACTTAGAAATTCCTCCATGCTATTCGGCTTCTTTTTGGACAAGTCGATCCAAAAGGCGAATGTGGAATGAGTCCATCCTTTTCCAGCATAAGCTGCACCCCAGGCTGAAGGCCTTGGACCAGCAAAACTTCCTTCATAAACCTACTGATATAGTCACGTAGAGATTCAGAAGGTCCTTGTCGAATTTGTTTCAACGATGCTTCCGTCTTTGGTTGAACCTTACTGGTAGTGAAGCTGGTGATACACTTGGCTCGCAAGTCGGCCCAAGTATTAATAGATCTCAGAGGAAGAGTTTGAAACCACCTCAATGCAATTTTCTTCAACGATAACGGAAATACTCTACACATGATTGGTCCAGATGCACTCCTAACCGACATTGACGACTCGTAGACATCCAAATGCTCCAACGGATCTCCAGTGCCGTCATACAATTCCGGTACCGGAACTTTCTCGAATCTCTTATCAATAGGAAAGAGCATAATCCTTTCGGAAAAAGGGAGTACGACTTGAATTACTTCTTCATCTTGCATTTCTCTTGATTCGTCATTTACTAAGTTGGTTCTGAGTGGCGGAGGAGAATTGGAATGCACTGATTGAACCGATACTCTAGGGGAAGGTTGAGTCGGTGCTGGAGTTGGAACTCTATCACGTCTTGAAACATGTTCAACTCTCTGAGATGAATGACGTCGTGCCATTCTTTGTCTCTCTGCTGTGAGGTCATGCGCAACACGATGGCTAAGGTCTTCTACTGCCCATTTATGCTCCAGGTGGTTGAGACGTTGAGCATATTGTTGGAGCATTTCCCCTTGGCAACGAATGAGATCTAACAATTCCCCGTGTTGTGGTTGGCTCGGTGGTACTTCTCGATTCAGTTGAGGTGGTGAAGGAGGACTCCATATGCGAGGGGAAATTGTCCTCGGAACTGGAATCGGCACACCAGCTAGCGACGACACCATTCCGGCCATCGATGAAACCATAGCAGGAGCAGTTCCTCTTGCAGCTGTTTGAGATTGTCCGCTTCTAGTAGTCACCATTGTTTCGGGAGCTTAAATTGAGGATTAGATCGGGAGATCAGGTTGATAAGATGAAACTGAGAATCAAAATCGATTCCCACAGACGGCGCCAATGAACTTCCCAAAGTCAAAAAGAGTGAATCTCCTTCACTGCGGATGTCGATCTCCGGATCCAAAGGTTGAAGACGATGGTGCAGGGGTACCTGCAAGGGACTCTGATGCTTAACGTAAGTATCAGTTTAAGCAAGAGAATAAGGGTTTTGAAATGAACAGAATGTGTACCTTTTTGGTTCTGAAGACATGTATTTATAGGACATTTTAGGCGGGAAAGTTAGTTACGCTTGTAACTGCCTCCGTAAATTGCAGGTTCACGCGTCACAGATAGAATAAGTTCACGCACCAGGGGTATACCTCGAAGACGAGATAGTCTCTATCGTTAATCTCGGAAAACCACCTCGACTTATTATCTCGATTATGTCGATTTTCGACATAATTCTCAGAATGTATATAAAAACATCTCGACAGCAATGTCAGGTGTGCCATATTTATTATTGTCGCGTACGGAGCATGTCGTCGCGCAGCGGTAGTTTACGTCGGCACCTATTTGTCGTCAAGTCATGTCGACTTGGAGTATGATTTTACTCCAGAACACTACTGTTAAACCTGATTACAACCTTGGAAGGCTGGGACACGTGTCAGCTTCTAACAAAAAAAATTACCGCCCGAACTTTTGCTTTGTTCCCTTTCTTTTTCTCTCTTTCTTCCATTTTTATACTCTCTTTCTTCCATTTTTATACTTCTAATTTTACTTGTAACGTTTTTTTTTTTCTCTTTTATCTTATGATTTCTTTTTATTTTTTCTTTGTTTTCTTTTTATGATATTACTAATCTAATATACTATAAGAAAAAAATCCCTACTTATTACATGTCATCTTCTCAAACAATTTCTTCTCAAGCCAATAATATCACATAATCCTTTTTACTTTCTTTTTATTTTTTTATCAAAATTATATCTCAATTTATTTAGCTTCTATTATATTATTTTTTATGAATCCCCGTATCCTCCACGAGAGGCAATCTTAATCCTGTCGTTTTCTTTTTTCTTTTATTTTTTATCTCACTTTCATTTTCTTTTTTATTATTATATTAAAATATTTTCTCTCATAATACGTTTTTATTAATATGTTTCAATATAAAAGAATTTTTATTAATAAGTTTTATTCTCCATAGGAGACAGTCCTGTCCCTACCATTTTATTTTTCTCCCAAAAACATCATATCATCATTTTTACTTTCTTTTTATTTTTTTATCAAAATTATATCTCAATTTATTTAGCTTCTATTATATTATTTTTTTATGAATCCCCGTATCCTCCACGAGAGGCAATCTTAATCCTGTCGTTTTCTTTTTTCTTCTATTTTTTATCTCACTTTCATTTTCTTTTTATTATTATATTAAAATATTTTCTCTCATTATACATTTTTATTAATATGTGTCAATATAAAAGAATTTTTATTAATAAGTTTTATTCTCCATGGGAGACAGTCCTGTCCCTACCATTTTATTTTTCTCCCAAAAACATCATACCATCATTTTTACTTTTTTTTTTATTTTTTTATCAAAATTATATATCCATTTATTTAGTTTCTATTGTAGTGTTTTTTTATGAACACAGGTATCCTCCACGGGAGACCATCTTAATAATATCGTTTTCTTTTTTCTTCTATTTTTTATGTAAATTTTATTTTCTTTTCTTATTATGATATTAAAATATTTTCTCTCATTATTCGTTTTTATTAATATGTTTCATTATAAAAGAATTTTTTTACGAGCTGCGTGTATTCTCCACGGGAGACAGTCCTGTTCCAAGGCATTTCATTTTTTCTCCCAAAAACATCACATCATCCTTATTATTTTCTTTTTTTTTATCAAAATTATATCTCCATTTATTTAGCTTCTATTGTAGTGTTTTTTTTTATGAATCACGAGTATCCTCCATGGCACGTAGTCTTAATCCTGTCGTTTTCTTTTTTCTTTTATTTTTTATCTCACTTTTATTTTCTTTTTTTATTATGATATTAAAATATTTTTTCCATTTATTTGTTTTTTTTTAATATATTTCATTATAAAAGAAAATTTTTACGAACTGCGTGTATTATTTTTTTTATCTCACTTTCGTTTTCTTTTTTATTATGATATTAAAAAAATTTCTCTCATTATTCATTTTTATTAATATATTTCATTATAAAAGAATTTATTTTTATGACTAGCGTGTATTCTCCACGGGAGACGAGACAGTCTTGTTCCTACCATTTTATTTTTTCTCATACATTAATTTTCATTTTTTATGACCCTTTTTATTTTCTTTTTATTTTTTTATCAAAATTATATCTCCATTTATTTAGCTTCTATTGTAGTGTTTTTTTATGTATCACGTGAATCCTCCACGGGAGGCTGCCTTAATCATGTCGTTTTCTTTTTACTTTTAATTTTTTTATCTCACTTTCATTTTTTTATTATTATATTAAAATATTTTGTCTCATTATTCATTTTTATTATTATGTTTTATTACAAAAGAATTTTTTTTGTGAACTGCATGTATTCTCCACAGGAGACAGTCCTGTTCCTACCATTTTATTTTTTTTTATCAAAATTATATCTCCATTTATTTACCTTCTATTGTAGTGTTTTTTTATGAATCACGTGTATCCTCCACGGCACGCAGTCTTAATCCTTTCGTTTTCTTTTTTCTTTTATTATTTATCTCACTTTCATTTTCTTTTTCTATTATGATATTAAAATATTTTTTCCCTTTATTTGTTTTTATTAATATGTTTCATTATAAAATAAATTTTTTTATGAGCTGCGTGTATTCTCCATGGGAGACAGTCCTGTTCCTACCATTTTTTTTCTGACACATTAATTTTCATTATCCTTTTTACTTTATTTTTATTTTTTTATCAAAATTATGTCTCCATTTATTTAGCTTCTATTGTAGTGTTTTTTTATGAATCCCGGGAATCTCCCACGGGATGTATTCTTAATGCAGTCATTTTCTTTTATTTTTTTATCTTACTTTCATTTTCTTTTTTTATTATGATATTAAAATATTTTCTCTCATTTTTCATTTTTATTACTATGTTTCACTTAAAAGAATTTTTTTTATGAACTGCAGGGTATTCTCCACGGGAAACAGTCCTGTTCCTGCCATTTTATTTTTTCTCACACATTAATTTTATTTTATTATTATTATTATATTACATTTAATGTATATCAACATATTTATTATATTTCCTAATGTGTATTTTATGTAATAAAAAATAAATGATGACAAAAGTTGTATCATCTTTTTTACTTTCTTTTCATTTTTTTTATCAAAATTGTATCTTTTTTATTATTATTTTAAAACATATTCTCTTTAACATATAAGTATTTATTATAACTAATATTTTTTCCCGTGCGAAGCATGGGCAACATAAATCATACCATCAATTTACCCGTGCGAAGGCACGGGACCCCTACTAATTGTAACCTGAGTGTTGCAACAATTTCCCCTACTAGTACTAGCATGTTCACTCGTGCGAACGCACGGGTAAATTTTGGTCTTTTGAGTTTATATAAAAATAAATTGCATAATATTATAGTTGAAATATTGAAGAATCAATTTTATATGTATAATAACAGTTTAAGAAATGAGTACAAATTAGTGAAAATAAAGTCCATATTTGCAAAAGTAAAAACCTCAAAATTGAAATCAACCAATTTATAGTCATTCAAAATTCTATCATTGCCTACGAAAATACAACACTGCTTGAAATAAATTAAACATCATAAAAAACCTTTTTATAAACCACATTTTGTTTAGAAGAGCAAGTATTTCCATCTACATCTAAGATTAATATTTTCAGACTTTTTCTTAACCTCACTCTAGAGACTGCAACATATAATTGCCCATGTGTAAACAGTGGTTTTGGAAGAAAAAGGCCGTTACACCATTCTACCTCAAACTCTTATACGTTTAATAAATTGAAGTGTAGAAAAGGTAACGTCCCACAATGGGTAAAAGGTCCACATAACTCTCTTATTGAAAACCTCATTAGTTCGAAAATAACTTAATTAAAATAAAACGAACTCAAATGTATTAAAATACTCATGCAGCGGAATCTCCAAAAATATAAAAGTAACTAAACATCCTACTTGCTGTGCAAGGATTCCAAAACAGTTTACAAAAATCTTCCTAACTAGAAACATAAAGAAAGAAGCCCCAAAATTACGCCCTGATGTCACATATACCAGAGCACACTCCCTTTAATCAAAACTCGACACCAGTCGCGTCATCATCAATAACCTGTAAAAATATCCACAGTATAATGGTGAGGAAAAGAATACCACTCATACATACACATAGGAGGCTACCATATCCTCACCCACATATAAACAACATCACCATTCACCACACCACATACCCAAACATCAAATAATCCATCAGATAATAATCACCTATAAATCAACATATAACTATTCATCTATATCATCATATAAGTCTCATACCATCATTCACCAATTGAATTACATATTCTATTTTTACACATAATACTCAATCATCATTAATACTCATAACATCATTATTTACTCAGTTTCTTCATCAAATATATCACATATATACATCCATCATGCATACATCAAAACTCATCATCATCATATTATAACTCAATTCATCATCGAGTATAGATCATCATCACATGCACCAAAACTCATCAACAACATTATATAACTCAATACCATCATCGAGTATAACACATTATCATATGCACCAAAACTTATCACCAACATTATATAACTCAATACCATCATCGAGTATAACACATTATCATAAGCACCAAACTTATCACCAACATTATATAATTCAATACCATCATCGAGTATAACACATTATCATATGCATCCAAAACTTATCACCAACATTATATAACTCAATACCATCATCGAGTATAATACATTATCATAAGCACCAAACTTATCACCAACATTATATAACTCAATACCATCATCGAGTATAACACATTATCATATGCATCCAAACTTATCACCTCACCTACCCAAAGATCATGACTTGGAACTCCGCACAATGGGTGCACCTCGTCAATCACTCTAGTTAGTACCAAGATAGTATACCGGTGTCACCACACACAATCCGATAGGTTGTACCCCTTCTATGGGCCTGCACAACGACATTCGACCCTAGGTTGCACCCCCTCTATGGGCCCGTGCATCGAACGCCCCATCATGGTCCCCTGAGTTGTACCCTCTCTATGGGCCCGCACAACTCAGTTCACCTCCCGAATTGTACCCCCTCTATGGGCCTGCACAATTCAGGTCTCATCACATATGCTCAAGGCATCTCTCCTAAGTTGTACCCCCTCTATGGGCTAGTACAAATCACCCCTAGATTGCACCCCCTCTATGGGCCAGTACAAATCATCCCTAGGTTGCCCCCCCTCTATGGGCCCGTGCAACTTAGGTAACATCATCATCAAAAGATGATATACACCATCATCATTATCATCATTATGCATCATCATGCTCATCATTAAACATCATCATCATAAAGTGATATACAATATCATCATAAACATCATCATCATCATAAAGTGATATACACTATCATCATAAACACCATCATCAATAAGTGATATACACTATCATCATAAACATCATCATCAATAAGTGATATACACTATCATCATTAATCGCATTGCATATTATGCACACCAAACATCATCAATCACATGGCATATTCACCAATCATTATGCACACCCAATCATCATCAATCATATTGCATATTCACCGATCATTATGCACACCAAATCATTATCAACATCATTAATCATCAACACCATAATCATAACAAAGCATTATCAAACAACATCAATCATCATCAAGCACTTAGGAGCTCAAAATCCACTCTGGTAATCGATTACCAACCTCTAGTAATCGATTACTTGCAAACAAGGTCTCTGGTAATCGATTACAACCACCTTGTAATCGATTACCTGCAACCAAACACTCTGGTAATCGATTACAGCATCCCTGTAATCGATTAACTGCAAGCAATCAACCTGGTAATCGATTACAGCATCCCTGTAATCGATTACCTGCAAGCAAACAGCACTCCAGGCTGCCAAGAACACCCTAGTAATCGATTACCAACTCCAGTAATCGATTACCCGCGATGCAGATCGCAGTTCTCGCGACTTTCACCCATTCTAAACCCCTTTATTCAACCTCTATTCAATCCTATTTGTTAAAACATCAATCATACTCGTTTATATTCATCAAACTCATCAAAATCATCAATCTTTAACCGTTTTACACAGTTTTCCCATCAAAACCCCAAATCATCAAACCCTCGTTAACCCTTTTTTCACTATTCTCATTATTTTCATTCAATCGATTCAAGTTTCATCAATAATCATAGAACTCATCAATAATCACCAGTTTTCATCATCCATACTCAATATAAACATTAATCAATTCGAATTTAAAGCCTTAGAGGGTCTTATGGTTGCCCTCACTATCCAAGCACCCCTACATGCATATACAAGAAGCACCCTCTCCCCCACCGTACCTTAAGCGAAGATCGATTACAGCAAGGAAGTCCCTTTCTTGGTTCTTGATACTCACTCCGCAGCAATCCTCTCTTGAGACTCGTTTTCTCCCCTCCTTAGTGTTTCGCTCTTTGATGATAATACGAATAAGGATTAGGGTGACTAATAACCCCTCCTTACTAGAATGCCTAATTGGGCTTGGGCCTACTCTCTACCCCCTTATCCTCTTTTTAAATTTGAAATAGATTTATTAATAAAACTACTAATAATGTTAACACTATTATTTATTCCTCTTATTTAATTAATTAATATTATTAAAAATAATAATACTATTATTTCTTCCTTTTCTTTTATTTATAAAATTTGGGATGTTACAACTCTCCCCTTCTAAAAAGAAAATTCGTCCTCGAATTTTTCTGAGATGATCAACTTTTGGAAAGAGTCCCTCAACTTCTCCTAAATTAACTCAACCTTAACTGCGGTCTGCTACACTACCTCAGGTCCTAACATAAGGCTGTCTCCCGGCTCACACCAACACAAGGGTGTTCTACACCTCCTACCATAAAATGTCTCATAATGCGCCATACCTATGCTAGAGTGAAAACTATTATGGTAAGTAAACTCTATCAAAGGTAAGAAGCTATCCCAACTACCCCCTCGGTCTAGCACGCAAGCTCTAAGCAAATCCTCTAAGGATTGAATGGTTCTCTCGGTCTGACCATCAGTTTGAGGGTGATAAGCTGAACTAAGCCTAAGTTGGGTCCCCAAGGCCTGTTGCAAACTCTCCCAAAATCTAGAGGTAAACCTGGGATCTCTATCTGAGACTATACTAGATGGTATGCCATGCAACCTCACAATCTCACTGATGTACAACTGGGCTAGTTTCTCTAAGGAGTACTTAATGTTAATAGGAAGGAAATGTGCACTCTTAGTTAACCTATCCACAATAACCCAAATGGAGTCATGCCCTCTCACAGTCTTAGGCAAAGCAACTACAAAGTCCATGGAAATATTATCCCACTTCCACTCAGGTATACATAAGGGTTGAAGCAATCCTGAAGGCTTTTGATGTTCTACCTTAGACTTTTGGCACCCTAAGAAAGCACTCACAAACTCCTCTATGTCCCTCTTCATTCTAGGCCACCAGAACACTTTCTTCAAATCTTGATACATCTTGGTCGATCCGGGGTGGAAACTAAGCTTACTTCTTTGCCCTTCTTCTAGCACTAAACGTTTAATAGTAGGTTCACTAGGCACACACACTCGGTTTCCAAATCTCACTACCCCATCGGTACCTATTACAAACTCTCCACCATTACCTCCTTCCATGACCTTTCTTCTACTTATAAAAAATGGATCCTCTAATTGGGCCTTGCTAATATCTTTTAACAGATCATTACTTACTTTGGTCATACCTAACCTCACACTAACCGAAGTCACTTCACAAGCTAAACTCAAATCCCTAAACTGGGTTAAAAGATCCATCTCCTTAATCATCAGGGAACTAACATGGATAGATTTCCTACTTAAGGCATCAGCCACTACATTGGCCTTACCGGGATGGTAACTCAACTCGAAATCATAGTCCTTAAGAAACTCTAACCACCTCCTCTGCCTCATGTTCAGCTCCTTCTGGTCAAACAAGTATCTAAGGCTCTTATGGTCACTAAAAACCTCAAACCTGGATCCATACAAATAATGCCTCCATATCTTCAACACAAACACTACGGTCGCTAGCTCTAGGTCATGGGTAGGATAGTTTCTCTCATGGATTTTCAATTGCCTAGAAGCATAAGCTACTACTTTACCCTCTTGCATCAACACCCCACCTAAACCCATCTTAGAGGCATCATAGTATACTACAAAGGATTTGCTAAGGTCAGGCAACACTAACACTGGTGCACTAGTCAACTTCTCCTTAAGGGTTTGGAAACTAGTCTCACACTTACTATTCCACACAAAGGCAACTCCCTTCCTAGTCAAGTCAGTCAAAGGCAAGGCTAACTTAGAAAACCCTTCTATGAATCTTCTATAGTACCCGGCCAACCCAAGGAAACTTCTAATCTCACTCACCGACTTAGGAGCCTCCCACTTAAGCACAATTTCTACCTTAGAAGAATCTACGCCTATCCCTCCCTTAGAAATCACATGACCTAAGAAACTCACTTCTTCTACACTGTACCCTCACTGAAACCTCCAAACTTGGAGCCTCCCGTTGCACGAGAATACGGTTTGCCCTTGCTGGTTGATTGGAACTTGTTCCGATTCCTCATAGGCCCTCCACTCTTGTAATGTGCCGCTCTAGCCCTGCTGTCTTCATCATAAATTCTGCACTTGTTCACCAACTCGTGAAAGCGCGTCATCCCTTGGTAGCTGAACACTTGCTTGATCTCCGGACGAAGACCGCTGAGAAACTTTACACACTTGGACTCTTCATTGGCAGCTCCCTCATATGTAGGGTAGAATCGTACTAGCGCTTCAAACTTGGATACGTAGTCTGCCACGGTGCCATCTCCTTGCTTTAACTCAAGGAACTCGATCTGTTTCTTATTATGAACATCATGGGGAAAGTACTTCTCGAAGAACGCCCTCTTGAAGTTATCCCAGCTCAACGCGGTGCCCTCATTGATCATCCTCTAATAAGTGCTCTGCCACCAGAACCCGGCATCCCCTGATAACATGAACGTAGCCAACGTAACCTTTTACACCAACGGCAGTCCATCGTTCTAAAAATCTTCTCGATCTCGAAGATCCCGTCAGCAACACCATCGGGATCATAACCCCCATGAAAAGTAGGTGGATGGTTCCTCTGGAACCGAGCAAGCCAATCCACCTCATGATGTTGGTTCAGGTTGCCAACAGCCTGTGTCATAGCCATTAAGGCTTCAGCAATCACACAATCATTCCTACCTCTTCTAGCCATTATTTTTCTTAGTTCACAGAAAAGTAGGGGAGTCAAACAAACAATCAAATCAAGACAACACAATTCAATCAATCAATCATCACAATTATATAATTTAATAATCACATCATCATTCACACATAAAATCTTATTTAAAATTTTCTTTCTTAAAATATTTTCGCAAAGATTTTCTTCTAGCAACGTTATTGACAAAATACTCTCCTCAAGTTGTTACCTCTTCTCCTATCATGTTCAAATCATTAGGGTGGCCAGTCCCAATCACTTGAAGCAAGATAATCAAAGACTTACCAACCTTGCAGGACACTGAAAATCTAGAAAAAATCAATAATACACCTTACTCATTCTACATCACAATTTAGCACCACAGAAGCACAACAAATACATGACTCAAGGTCGATGAACCGACCAATCAAACAAACAGTTAACTCAAAGCAATATAATTCACTCAATCAACCAATCAGATTAACACCTCAGAAGCATAGTAAACTCATAACTCAAGGTCGGTGAACCGACCTGCTCTGACACCAACTAATGTTGTAACATCCTAAATTTTATTAAGTAAAATATTAATTAAATTAAATAAATAAGTAAAGGATATAATTAATTAAATACATGAATAAATAATAAGATTAATATTATTATTAGTTTTATCCATAAAGCTACTTCATTTTAAAAAGAAGATAAGGGGGTTGAGAGTGGGCCCAACCCCAATTAGACATTCTAGTAAGGAGGGGTTATCAGTTTACCATAATCCTTATTCGTATAATCATCAGAGAGCGAAACGCTAAGGAGGGGAGAAACAACGTCTCAAGGAGAGATTGCTGGAGCTTGATCATCAAGAACCAAGAAAGAGCCTTCCCTGCTGATTGATCGATCTTCAATAAGGTACGGTGGGGGAGAGGGTGTTGCTTATATATGCATATGGGGGATGCTTGGGTAGTAACCTAAGACTTTAATTCGTATTAATAATTGATATATTGAGTATGGATGATGAAAATCGTAAATTGATGATTGTTTGTATGATTCTTGATGAATCTTGAGGAGATTGAAGGAGAATAATATGAATAGTGAAAAGGGGATTAATAAGGGTTTGATGAATTGGGGTTTTGATGGGAAAACCTTGTAAAACTGTTAAAGATGGATACTTTGGTGGAGTTTGATGGATATAAACGTATATAAATGATGTTTTGATGAAAAGGATTGATTAGAGATTGAATAGAGAGGTTTAGAAATGGGTAGAGATCGCGAGAACTGCGATCTGCGTCGCGGGTAATCGATTACCAGGAGTGGTAATCAATTACCAGAGGGTTCTGGGCAACCAGAAGGGTTGTTTGCTCGCAGGTAATCGATTACAGAGGTGTTGTAATCGATTACCAGAGAGTTGGTGTGTTGGTAATCGATTACAGAAGTTTGGTAATCGATTACCAGTGTGTTTGCTTGAAGGTAATCGATTACAAGGTGGTTGAAATCGATTACCAGAGACCTTGTTTGTAGGTAATCGATTACTGGAGGTTGGTAATCGATTACCAGAGTGGATTTTGAGATCGTAAGTGCTTGATGATGATTGATGTTGTTTGATAATGCTTTATTATGATTATGGTGTTGATGATTAATGATGTTGATGATGTTTTGGTGTGCATAATATGCAATGTGATTAATGATGATTGGTGAATATGTATGATGATACATGATGATGATGAATGGTGCTAATTATAATGATTGATGATGATGATGTTGGTGTTGTACCTGAGTCTAACTCGGGGAGGTGAATAGTGAACCTGAGTATAACTCGGGGAGGTGATAATGGTGATGATGATTAACTTTATGTTGTAAATGATGCTTGAGTATATATATGATGTTGTACCTGAGATACACAAGCCCAGTGTGGGGTGGGGTGTAGCTCAGGGAGGTGATTGTACTTGAGATACACAAGCCCAGTGAGGGGTGAAGTGTAGCTCAGGGAGGTGGGTGTTGTACCTGAGTCTAACTCAGGGAGGTGAATGTTGTACCTAAGTCTAACTCGGGGAGGTGATTATGGTACCTGAGTGTAACTCAGGGAGGTGAGTATTGATTGTGTTGGTGATTATGGTACCTGAGTGTAACTCAGGGAGGTGAGTATTGATTGTGTTGGTGATTATGGTACCTGAGTGTAACTCAGGGAGGTGAGTATTGATTATGTTATGGATTATGGTACCTGAGTATAACTCAGGGAGGTGAGTATTGATTGTGTTGGTGATTATGGTACCTGAGTGTAACTCAGGGAGGTGAGTATTGATTATGTTATGGATGATGATTGTACCTGAGTATAACTCAGGGAGGTGAACACTGATTATGATGAAATTGAATATGGTACCTGAGGTGTACAAGCCTAAAGTGGGTGAAGTACAACTCAGGGAGGTGCATGATGGTGATGATGATATGATGATTATGATGAAATGATGATATTGATGATTGTGATGAGTATGATGATATTGATGATAATGTTGAGTATGATGATATGATGATTATGATGAGTATGATGATATTGATGATAATGATGATAATGATGATTGTGATGATAATGGGGATTATGATGATTGTGGTGATATTGATGATGTTGTTGGTGTATATGATGATGATGATGATTATGTTTTAGATTTGATATTAGAATAAGTTATATGATGATGTTGTTTACATGAGGGTGAGGATAGGGTAGTCTCCTATGTGTATGTATGAGTGGTATTTTTTTCCTCACCGTTTCTATCTGTGGTTATTATTTACAGGTGATGACAATGGCACCTCAGGTGCCGAGTATTGAGTTGATGGGTGTCGTTCTGATACATGTGACATCAGGGCTTAGTAGTGGGAGTTTTATTTTATATTTCTATTTTGGAGAGATTTGTGTAAACGGTTTTAAATGTCTTATAAGGCTAAGAATTATGTTTTACTGTTAACTTTTGAGGTAGTAATATTTTATTTACTTTGAAAACCTTTTGACTCCAACTTCTATTTTGAATAAGTTGACTTTGAAAGAATTGAGGTTTTAATTGAGTTGAAATGTGAACCTTTTTACCCAATGTGATTCGTTATTTTCCTAAGTCTTCCGCTTCATTGATTATATAAGAGTTGGGGTAGAAGGGTGTCACAAATGTGACACCCTTCTACCCCAAACTCTTATACGTTTAATAAATTGAAGTGTAGAAAAGGTAATGTCCCACAATGGGTAAAATGTTCACATAACTCTCTTATTGAAAACCTCATTAGTTCGAAAATAACTTAATTAAAATAAAATGAATCTCAAATTTATTAAAATACTCATGTAGCGGAATCTCCAAAAATATAAAAGTAACTAAACATCCTACTTGCTGTGCAAGGATTCCAAAACAGTTTACAAAAATCTTCCTAACTAGAAACATAAAGAAAGAACCGCCAAAATTACGCCCTGATGTCACATACCAAAGCACACTCCCTTTAATCAAAACTCGACACCAGTCGTGTCATCATCAATACCTGTAAAAATATCCATAGTATAACAGTGAAGAAAAGAATACCACTCATACATACACATAGGAGGCTACCCTATCCTCACCCACATATAAACAACATCACCATTCACCACACCACATACCGAAACATCAAATAATCCATCAGATAATAATCACCTATAAATCAGCATATAACTATTCATCTATATCATCATATAAGTCTCATACCATCATTCACCAATTGAATCACATACTCTATTTTCACACATAATACTCAATCATCATTAATACTCATAACATCATTATTTACTCAGTTTCATTATCAAATATATCATATATATACATCCATCATGCATACATCAAAACTCATCATCATCATATTATAACTCAATTCATCATTAAGTATAGATCATCATCACATGCACCAAAACTCATCAACAACATTATATAACTCAATACCATCATCGAGTATAACACATTATCATATGCACCAAAACTTATCACCAACATTATATAACTCAATACCATCATCGAGTATAACACATTATCATAAGCACCAAACTTATCACCAACATTATATAACTCAATACCATCATCGAGTATAATATATTATCATAAGCACCAAACTTATCACCAACATTATATAACTCAATATCATCATCGAGTATAACACATTATCATATGCATCCAAACTTATCACCTCACCTACCCAAAGATCATGACTTGGAACTCCGCACAATGGGTGCACCTCGTCAATCACTCTAGTTAGTACCAAGATAGTCTACCGGTGTCACCACACACAATCCGATAGGTTGTACCCCCTCTATGGGCCCGCACAACGACATTCGACCCTAGGTTGCACCCCGTTTATGGGCCAGTACAAATCACCCCTAGGTTGCACCCCCTCTATGGGCCCGTGCATCGAACGCCCCATCATGGTCCCCTGAGTTGTACCCCCTCTATGGGCCCGCACAACTCAGTTCACCTCCCGAATTGTACCCCCTCTATGGGCCCGCACAATTCAGGTCTCATCACATATGCTCAAGGCATCTCTCCTAAGTTGTACCCCCTCTATGGGCCAGTACAAATCACCCCTAGGTTGCACCCCCTCTATGGGCCCGTGCAACTTAGGTAACATCGTCATCAAAAGGTGATATACACCATCATCATTATCATCATCATTATGCATCATCATGCTCATCATTAAACATCATCATCATAAAGTGATATACACTATCATCATAAACATCATCATCATCATAAAGTGATATACACTATCATCATAAACATCATCATCAATAAGTGATATACACTATCATCATTAATCGCATTGCATATTATGCACACCAAACATCACCAATTACATGGCATATTCACCAATCATTATGCACACCCAATCATCATCAATCATATTGCATATTCACCGATCATTATGCACACCAAATCATTATCAAAATCATTAATCATCAACACCATAATCATAACAAAGCATTATCAAACAACATCAATCATCATCAAGCACTTAGGAGCTTAAAATCCACTCTGGTAATCGATTACCAACCTCTAGTAATCGATTACCTGCAAACAAGGTCTCTGGTAATCGATTACAACCACCTTGTAATCGATTACCTGCAAGCAAACACCCTGGCAATCGATTACAGCATCCCTGTAATCGATTACCTGCAAGCAATCAACCTGGTAATCGATTACAACATCCCTGTAATCAATTACCTGCAAGCAAACAACACTCCAGGCTGCCCAGACCACCCTGGTAATCGATTACCAACTCCAGTAATCGATTACCCGCGATGCAGATCGCAGTTCTCGCGACTTTCACCCATTCTAAACCCCTTTATTCAACCTCTATTCAATCTTTTTTGTTAAAACATCAATCATACTCGTTTATATTCATCAAACTTATCAAAATCATCAATTTTTAACCGTTTTACACAGTTTTCCCATCAAAACCCCAAATCATCAAACCCTCGTTATCCCATTTTCACTATTCTCATTATTCTCATTCAATCCATTCAAGTTTCATCAATAATCATAGAACTCATCAATAATCACCAGTTTTCATCATCCATACTCAATATAAACATTAATCAATTCGAATTTAAAGCCTTAGAGGGTCTTATGGTTGTCCTCACTACCCAAGCACCCCTACATGCATATACAAGAAGCACCCTCTCCCCACCGTACCTTAAGCGAAGATCGATTACAGCAAGGAAGTCCCTTTCTTGGTTCTTGATACTCACTCCGCAGCAATCCTCTCTTGAGACTCGTTTTCTCCCCTCCTTAGTGTTTCGCTCTTTGACGATAATACGGATAAGGATTAGGGTGACTGATAACCCCTCCTTACTAGAATGCCTAATTGGGCTTGGGCCTACTCTCAACCCCCTTATCCTCTTTTTAAATTCGAAATAGCTTTATTAATAAAACTACTAATAATGTTAACACTATTATTTATTCCTCTTATTTAATTAATTAATATTATTAAAAGTAATAATACTATTATTTCTTCCTTTTCTTTTATTTATAAAATTTGGGATGTTACAAAGGCCAATATGTGACAAAGACTGTCCATGACTTTTATTAATGGTCGTTCCAAAACACAAAGATATTGGAAATGGCCTTATTTCAAATCTAAATGGAAATTTTGGATCAGAAGGAACCATATTCATTCTTGGAATATATATTTTGTCTCCAATATTGGTTCCAGTGATAACTTTTGCACCAATAATATTCTTTCCTAATTCATTAACCATTATCCTTGTACCATTACATAACACACTTACAAAAACACATGAAATGTGATATCCACGTATTACAGTATTACTTACTAAAAAATCATAGATATAAAATATATCACTTAATAGTATAAAAAACATTTAGATTAAAACAAAAATACACACATACAAAGGTATCCCATCTTATTTAGAAATTAAGATAAATTAATAGAAATTCACTTTTCGTATAGCTTTTTATTTGACAATCTCAAATCAATAGTCACAAACCGAGATTCTTGCTCATATCTGAATTCCGCCTTTTCTGAATCAAATACTACCAACTTAGACTGAGATGATGAATAAGCACCAAATTCGCCACACCTGCGGACTCTCACTATAAACTTTGTACTTCCATTAGATTCACAATTTGAACAATATCCTTTTATTAAATAGAATTAATTATAGTTCTAAAATAAAGACTTTTTATATACCAACGGTATTGGTTCAAGTGGTACATACTTGATTCCCCTTAAGCAAGGTCTCATGTTCGAGCTTTGTGGATGGAAAAAATCTCCGCTAGGAGAGTTAGCCCCACCAGGCTCGAACAGGATTGCCCTCGTGGAGGATACGTGTGGTTCACACACAAAAAAAGACATTTCATACAACATTCTTTCTTGATATGAATCTTACTTCCAAAACCTATGTATTCATATGAGTTATTAAAAGTTGATTATCGTTATTTTCATAAAGAATGGTCATCCCCGTGTGATATATTTTTTCTCTTAAATTATTATATTTTCATAAAGAATGGCCATCTCCGTGTGATATATTTTCAATTTTAAAAAGACGTTCATTTTATTTTTTCAAAATTTACTTAATTCTTTATAATTTTCACATTTAATAAATATTTTTTAATAAATTTAAATTTGTTTAGTAATTACCAAAAAAAAATTGTTTAGTAATTAATGATTTTAGTGTTATAGTATTTAGCGAACTTTTATAGTTTGATATTTAATTGTTATTTTTAGGTTAACTTATAAATTTAGTAAATTTGTCTCAATTTGTTTATTAAAATGTTTCCCAATTTATGAATAATTAAATATAATTCTTTATTAAGTTCTACATTTTTTTTAATTTTTTTCTAAAAATGCTTATCACATTACTTCCTTCAATATATTTCTCAAAAAATGATAACTGTCTAAACAAAATCACTCTATTTGAAAATATATTCAACAATTATATAATTAGTTAAAAGTTGATTATCGTTATTTTCATAAAGAATAGTCATCTCCGTGTGATATATTTTTGCTCTAAAATTATTAGAAACTATAATCAAATTGTAAATAAACCGTTTGGTCATCCCCGTGCAATTTCTAAGTAAATCATCAGAAACTATAACCAAATATTTATAGCAATAAATCATTTGAAATTTGAAACTATTATCATATCAACATTAAATGAGTTTGAATTAGAAACATAAATTTACATTTAGCAATTATTGAAATCAATCTCAATAATATATATGAATCTGTTTGTATTCTTTTTTTTTTACGGTATTCTGTTTGTATTCATATTGATAGCAATTATTAATCTAAATCATCGTAACAATAAATTAATTATAGTATCGATAAAAAAAATCAATTATAGTAACAATAGTAAATTTGAATTTGAAACCGACAAAAGATCAACACAATTAAAGTAATAAATCTCAATAACTAAAATTAAATTATACTTTCAAAATATATAAAATAAAGCATGGGAAATAGAAAAAAATATGGGAAATCATTTCTCGGTAAAACCACTTTTTTGATATTTAAAAATTAGAATCAAATCAAACCAAAACAAATTTTAAATTTAAAAATTAGAATCAAATAAATCTATGTTTAGCAAATCAAATTATACTTTCAAAATATATAAATAAAAGCATGAGAAATAGGAAAAAAATATGGGAAATCATTTCTCGGTAAAAGTACTTTTTTGAAATTTAAAAATTAGAATCAAATCAAATCGAAACAAATGTTAAATTTAGAAATTAATTATAGTAACAATAATAAATTTGAATTTGAAATCGATAAAAGATCAACACAATTAAAGTGCTAAATCTCTGTTTAGCAAATCAAATTATACTTTCAAAATATATAAAATAAAGCATGAGAAATAGGAAAAAATATGGGAAATCATTTCTCGATAAAAGCACTTTTTTAAAATTTAAAAAATAGAATCAAATCAAATCAAAATAAATTTTAAATTTAAAAAATAATTACAGTAACAATAATAAATTTGAATTTGAAACCGAAAAAAGATCAACACAATTAAAATAATAAGTCCCTATTTAGCAAATCAAATTATACTTTCAAAATATATAAAATAAAGCATGAGAAATAGGAAAAAAAATATAGGAAATCAATTCTTGATAAAAGCACTTTTTTGAAATTTAAAAATTAGAATCAACTCAAATCAAATCAAAATAAATTTTAAATTTAAAAATTAATCGTAGTAACAATAATAAATTTGAATTTGAAACCGACAAAAGATCAACATCATTAAAGTAATAAATCTCTGTTTACCAAATCAAATTATACTTTCAAAATATATAAAATAAAGCATGAGAAATAGGAAAAAATATGGGAAATCATTTCTCGGTAAAAGCACTTTTTGAAATTTAAAAATTAGAATAAAATCAAATCAAAATAAATTTTAAAATTAAAAATTAACTATAGTAACAATAGTAAATTCGAATTTGAACCGACAAAAGATAAACACAATTAAAGTAATAAATCTCGGTAACTAAAGCATGAGAAATAGGGAAAAAAAATGGGAAATCATTTCTCGATAAAAGCACTTTTTTGAAATTTAAAAATTAGAATTTTAGCTACTGAAAAACGTGGACTACATTTAATGATGAAAGAAGGGAACAAATAACAATACATCTTAATGAGTGAGAATAAAATAAATACATCATAATTAAAAAAATGAATAACATTATTTAAGCATCAGATTTAAAATTCAAAATATGAATTTTGAAAAGAATTTTGAAATTTGAGGAAAGTAATTTAGTGGCTGAAATAAATGAAAATTATGTAATCAGATATGCATAAAAGATTAAAAACTCATGGAGAAAAGCAATATCTCCTGGATTATTTGAAATTAGAATTTCAAATCAATATTGAAAAAAGAGGAAAGAATTAAATTAAAAAAAATGAAAGAATTTAACAAATACAACACAAATCATGAATCAGATAATCCATTAAGGGAAAGAATTTAAATTAAAAAAAATGAAAAACAATCATGATTTATCATTTCATTCCTTAGATAGGAATGGATAAAAAATGATTAAAAGATATCATTATTATTTTACTAATCATTATTAATTTTTTCTCTTATAATAAGGTCATTTATACTGATTTACAACTTTATATATCTTAATTTCTTATGATTTTGTGTTACTTTATTAATTAAAATATTATATAATATTAAAAAAATATATTTAATTAAAATCGGTTCAACCACGTTTGAACCATTGAACCGTGAATAGTGTCTTCACCGGTTCAATTACCGGTCCAATTTTTAAAACATTGAGAAAAACAATTTGTTCTGGAACATTTCAATTTTGAAATTCAAATTCAAATAGATATTAAAATAAGGGAAATTCAAAAAATGATAACAGAAGGTTAGCAAAAATCAATACCCCAAACACCATGAATTAGGAAGATGAACGCAGAAAAACATGGAGAAAATTTTCCCACAGATTGACGAAGAAAAAACCCGAGAAAATGAAACTTGCAAGTAAATCAAAACCTGCAAGTAAACAACTTTGTATAGAGAACAAAGATTAATAAGGCACAACAAAAAAAATGTTAAAGAAGGCCCAAAGGAGTACACCGACCTAAAAAACAAAAAAGAGTGAAAGAGTGAGAGACAAACATGAAGAAGAATTAATTATTGATTTAAAATCAGATATGCACATAAATTTAAAATTGAAATAAATAAATGTGGAAGATGAAGGACAACGAAATGAAATAGAAAATCCATGAATCCAATGTGAAAAAAAAAACAGAACCTAAGGAAGAAGTGGTGAAAAAACGTGTATAAATGCTAACCTGCAACATAAAACGTTAATGGAAGTGAGAAGCAATACAATGAACACAAAGCGCATGAAAAGCTTCAAAGCAGAAAAAAAAATGAGAGGAAAACGTGAATAGAGGAACCAAAGAAATGATAGAGAGCACACAAACTTTCTATTCTAATGGAAAAATGAAATGAGATAAATCAACGGAATAGTAAGAGAGTTTTAAAAAGCCATCAGATTTGAATTTTAAATTTTGATTTGATGGGGAAGATAAAGAAGTTACAATGAAGGAAACCATCAGATATAAAATTCGAAATTTGAATTTTGAAAAGAATATAGAAATATGAGAAGCTCATTAAATGCAATATTCACTTATGGATCAGATTTAAAATTATAATAGTAGGCTCCATATATTATAAATAGATATTCACTCAGTGAGATTTTTAATTGGCTTTCTTTCTCTCCATAATAGGCTCCACATTTATAACAAGGCTAATTACATTACTACCACCATTTAGGCGGGAAAAAAATACCCCTAGACTTCGTTCCTTTATATATAGAGAGAGATATAGATATAGAAAGATAGATTTCTAAACAAATAATTTTTATAAATAATATTTCTAATCAAATCTTATTTATAATTTTGAATATCATCTTATCATCTCTAATTAAGAAAAAAAATAATATAAAAATGAAATAATAAAAAGTTAAAACTTATTTTTGACAAAATAAAGATAAATAGCGAGTCATAAAGAAGTACTACTCCCGACTTGAATATAAGCAAAAATTAGGGATGACAATTGAGCCCAAGCCCTATGGGTACCCGCAATGGGCAAGGTAAAAACCCGCAAAAGCGGGTATGGGCAATAGCCCGCATTTTTTCATGGGGACGGGCACTTTGATGCCCAACCCGCCCCATACCCGCACTCATATATATAATTATTTAATAAATAATACCATATATAATTATATAGGAATATATTAATTTTATTAAAATATCTAATATATTTATACATATTTTTTAAAACTGATATATATAATATATTACAAATTAAAAAGATATTTTTAAAATTATCCATTTGTGCTTTTTTATTTTATAATATATGGCTAATTAATGTTAATAATCATTTTTAACAGATCTTGGACAATTCTAACACATGATATTCAAGTTTATAAAATAGTGTGACGTGAAAATATATTGTAATATTTAATAAAAATTTTGAACTTTAGATCATGTATTGTGTTTTAGAACATTAACATATTGTGTTTCAATGTAATTAAATTATTGTTACTGATATTTAAAAATTATGTTTGGACGATCATCAACTAATTTTTCAATTAAGATATAGTTTTCTTAAATGAATATTTTTTAGTAAGTTGTTAATTTTTTACTTAAAAAAGTGCGGGTAATGGGCGCGGGTACGGACATATAGGTGCCCAACGGGTATGGGGACGGGCACTAGAGCTACTGTCCATGCAGGTATGGGCACGGGTACAAGCTTTTTTTTTAAACGCGGGTACGGGGATGGGTACCGTGGTACCCTGCCCAGAGGGTACCCATTGTCATCCCCTAGCAAAAATAACTAAATTCACACGTATTAAGAAAGTTAGTTAAACTCATTAAATTTTCTTGAAACCATGTAAAAAGTACTTGCATTACCTAAATTACCATACATTCAATTTTATTGAAAATTGTTTCAAGTGGACTTACTTTCTTTCTATTGGCACATAGTTCATTAAATAAAGTGGTTGGAAGGTAAAATCTGAATTAAATAAATGGCATTTTTGGTTTATCTCATTAAATAGGGTAAAAGTAGTTAAGATTTGCTTATATTTTAGTCCACTAAATGTGAGTTTTTTTGTTTATATTCAAGTCCGGAGAGAGTACTTAACAGTAACACTACATAGAATGTGTTTAGCAAGACCAATAAGCTAGCTACTAGCTTATTTGACTAGCTTATAAGCTAGTTTGACCAACACAAAAGTGGTTGGTAAAGTACATCAAAGTAGCTTATTTTAGGAGCTTCTAGCTTATAAGCTACAAGCTAGTTCACCTAGCTTGTAGTTTATTTAATTTTCTTCCATCACTACCCCTTATATTTTAATACATTTCCCTTATTATTCTTAATTTCTTTTTACCTATTATTATATATTTTCAATTTTAGTGACAAAAACCTTCCAATTTCTTTTTACCTATTATTACATATATATAATAAGTAATTTAAAAAATTATGAATTAATTTAATTGTTATTTTCTTTTCACTATTTTATGAAATTATTTTTATATTATACTATTTATTTTATTAATTTCATTATTTATTTTAATTTTTAATTAAATATTTTACTACTAAAAAGTTTAATAAGAATTTAATTAATTTTTTAAAAATATAAATTATAATTGCATAATAATATATATTTTTTCTAAAAAACACAAATAGAATTCATATAATAAAATTTACGTAGTTATGCCCTTTTATGTCATTTTACATTTATTAACTAACTTATCAGCTAGTTTTACCAAACATTTCTAATTCAATAAGCTAGCTTATCAGCTCGGAGCTTATCAGCTAGCAGCTAGCTTATCAGCTAGAAGCTAGCTTATCAGCTACCAGCTAGCTTATCATCTAGTTTTGCTAAACACACTCTTAATCTTTGCCAAACACTCTCATAATCTACAAAATTTTAAGGGGAGCTGAATTAATAGTTCATGAGATATATGATATATCATACTAGACCTATATAATTAACAAAAAAATCAAAAAAATTTGGGAGTGTCGTGGCCCCTGTCATATCCCTGACTACGCCCCTGGAGTTAGGTGCAAGAGAATTAAAGCAAGACCGTCTCTAACTGCGTGCAATCGGAACTAGAGCACAAGCACATCGAGATCTTAACCTTAGAGTCGTAGACTAAGCAGGATGCAATTCAAAGGGCTCAATTAATTTTAGGGCCCGTTTGGGATGGTTTTTAGTTTCCAGTTTTGAAAATTTTAAAAGTCAAAACCAGTTTTCAGTTTCAAAAATTTTTAAAACTAAAAACCAGTTTTCAGTTTTAGTTTTATGGTTTCCTGTTTCATTTTTTTAATATCGGTTTTCAGTTCTATGCATTACAGGAATAATTCTCTCTCCTCTCTCCTTTGTTTCTCTCTTGTCTCTCTCTCCACTATTTCTCTCTCCCCTCTCTCTCCTCTTTCCTCGATTTCTCTACTGTCTCTCTCTCCTCGCTCTCTCTCTCTTCTCCTCTCTCCTCTATTTCTATATTGTTTCTCTCTCATCTCTCCTATGTTTCTCTACTATTTCTCTCTCCTCTCTCCTCTATTTCTCTACTGTTTATCTACAGAGGAGAGAGGAGAGAGAGGGAGAGGAGAGAGAAACAGAGTGAGAGAGAGGAGGGAAGAAATAGGAGAGAGAAACAAAAGAGAGAGAGAGAAGCATGAAGAAACAAGGAAGATGAGAGAGAAATAGAGATAGAGGAGTGAGAAACAGG